>WSTK01000003.1:0-284362 GCA_019616945.1 Ceratobasidium sp. 414
CACACGCATGGTGAGTTTCAAACGGTCATCGATGGCACGGTCGATCACTGACCAATATCACAAGAGATTGATGTGTCACCCGCGCAAACGACTTGTCTCATGGTGTTCCGAGACTGGGGTCCCCACCACTCGTGTGCCTTTGAGCACTCTTGCCTCGACCCTGTAGCTCTAGCCCTCCTCCTCGTGCCAGCTAGAGCCCCCGGTACGTACGTGTGTATTTCCGCCACCAGCCTTATACCAATACTCCCGCTCCCGCTCCCCTTTGCCCATGCACCCAACCCCAAACGCATCCCCGCGATCCCCCAACCGGCCCCAGCCCACGCTTTCGTCCTCGTATTGGGGCCAATCACACTCGCGCTCCTCTTCGTACTCCCCCCCTCGGTGCTCTCCCCCCTTACTCCTCTCTCTCATACCCTCCGTAGCTCCCCCTCGGCCCCAACCCTCCCGGGTTCCATCGCGAACGACAACGCCGATATGGATGCCACCGGTATATCGTGTGGTCCCACTCTATACCCAAGCCGCCGATGCCAGGCAAAAGACTGCCCCTGCGGATTGCGCACTGCATCTGATTGTGTAAGTTCCTCCGTACGCTTGACGAACGCTGAATAAAATCGATACTGCCTTCGAAGTTGATTGGATCACGAGGGGGGGCTGAGGCAAGAGAAACGCCAAGTGGAGCGGTGGCTGCGAGCGTGCAACATTGCTCGATATGTTAGCGAGAGGTGACCAGTGGTTAGGTGGGCGGGTGGGCGAGCAAGCGAGCAGGAGGGCAGGTGGACAGGCAGGCAAGCAAGGGCGCAGGGCAGGGGCAGGGGCAGGGGCAGGGGGCGAGATCCAGCAGCACGTAGTCGGCACGCTGGTAGGCAAGTCTATGGGTAGGAGAGGGGACAACGAACAGATGTTGATACATGGGGCGAAAGCCGAACGGCGTGTGCGCAGAGAACGGAGAGTATCTGTTGGTTTATATGCATTCATTTATATGTATTTTCTTGCCCCTAAATGAACTACATCTATTTGCCTTTTATCGCAAGTGCCGGCGACCAACTCCAGCAAGCGCCCGCGGCTAGCTCTTCTGCTACAGCACCAAATAACGCCCTCAATATGCGCCCTTGAACCCGTGAGCAAACAAACCAAAGCGTCTAGAACGCTCCCGCAGCCGCCGATCAGTCGAAACCTCTTGGAAACGCGTTAAGGGGTCGTCGACATACGAAACCCATCGAAACAGCCTGGAACCATACAAACAGCCTGGAACCATACAAACGGCCTGGAACCATACAAACGGCCAGGAACTATCCAAACGGCCTAGAATTGAGGGCGCTCAGTCTCGGATAGCCCCGTCAGTGCATGGGCTTGGCATAGCGAGGGAGCAATATCGGCCAGGAACAAGATAAAAAAGTTCTGCCCCACTACCATCCTGGATGACAAGACGTGACCGCGGGAGCAGCTGACTGACAAGTCGGGCGTTTGCAAGGGGAGTGACGGGCTACAAAACCTGAATGATTTACATAAGGTATTTGACTAGTACGGAGACTTACGTCGGCAGTGTTGCCGATGATGAGGATGTCGTTGGCCAGCCCGGTGTGATTGAATGGACCCACGAAACGTTCTAGCATCAGCAAAAAAACGCCCAACGGCCCTAACTAATTTTGGCTGAATAGGTCGGGTACCTTCCTAATTCATTGAAATCTGGGGTCTTTTAGGACCAGGGCTTGAAGTGTGTCAGTTTTAGTGACGTGCCACTAATTTGGATGCAATTAGCGAGGTTTTTTTGGGCCGTTTTGTTCCTGTTAGAAGGTTAGTGGATCCCTAAGACACAATTAGCTGTGGTTAGTCAATTAGCTGCGGTTAGCCAATTAGATATTGTTAAGGGCCGACTTGAGCCTGTGAGTAACTTATGTTCAGAGCGGGCGCTTATCCCCCGTCACGTGAGTGTTGGCTCCCGGCATGAACCGACCAACTCTACCTCAAGACACCTACCGCCAACGCTGTTGTGTTGCCTGGGCGTGACACCCAATGCTCAGACGCTGTGATGGCAGAGGTGACTCTGTCCCTCACGCTGCCCAAGTGCCTGGCTGACCCCATATGTTCTAATCCGTGATTAGGCCGGTTGAAACAAGTTGGGGACCAATGCATCAAGGTGACGAGCAGCAGTCCACCAACCACCACTTTGCGCTTGGTGTTCCTCGCTCGGTAGTCTTTTTCATTCTCGTTAGTGCTGCAAACGCAGAGCAATGCAAGTGTTGCTGGCAGGGTGGTTGCATTGAGGGAATGACCTAGCGTTCTGACCAAAGTATATATACGAATTGCACACGTGGGATCGGGAATCACAGCGGCAGTTCATGACGTTTTGATGGCCAGGAAGCCGGATATTCCCCGGTCCGAAACCATACCTACCATCCGCTCATGTGGCCACAGCGTGAAAGGTGCAATTGTATACACTAACGGCTTATACGTATGGTTTAACGTTTAGTCGGCCGACTGTCTTGGGTATCCGGTCGTCAGAGTTCACTTGTGAATTGGACTATCAACAAGTTGCGGCTTGTAAAAATAATAAGCACCACTTGCCTAAAACATGAATACAGTAGTCAAATACTCCATATCTTCGTATGTACATTAATCGGACGACACAGGCGCATACATAGAGTTATCATTCAGCTGTAGCTCTGGGCTGAGTCGTTAAATCTCAACGCCAATTTAACCTCGTTCGATGATTTGGTGGGCGTAATGCTAGGCTTTTGCATAGACTCTGATGCCACCGTTGGAATATACTGGATTACCGCGTGGACGGGGCAACAAAGGGCCCCTCTCGCCCCTGTCGGAGAGCAGAGCGTGTAGACGAGTAAATATTAGGGCGAGCGAGATAGCAGCGGTGATTATGGTGAGTGTTCCGCCCGCTGAACTTGGAGGAGCCGGAGCCGGAGCCGGACGCGAAGGTGGAGTTGGTAGGCTCGGTGGAGGAGGGGGGCGTGATGGGGTTGGCAGGGGTGGCAAGGGGCGGCGAGGAACCCATTTTTTAGCATAAGGAGGATACGCTGGGCCATCATACCGAGGGTCTGGCTGGGCGATGGGAGTGTCTGGACGCGGTTGCCCCGGTTCATATGAAACCTTGGTATAGACCACTTTTGCAATAGACATCTCCGCATTCTCGTCCGAGGGTAGTGCTGCAAGTGCCAGTCGCAGGTTATGAGTCACTCGATCGTCCAGGCCGGTCATGCTCCAGATTAGGACTGGCTCGTACTCTGGGTGTACGTTCGACAGCGTCACGTTGTCAAGAGTCTCCGCATCGGGCCACACCTTAGTCTCAAGTTCCCGGTTACTAGGTGTACGCTGGTCGGCGGATTGGAGTTCTATGCCCACAGGTGCATTCAGGTAGGCTTGCTCTACGTCGACGACATGGCAGATATCGTTAATGCAGACATGTTGTGGCGCAAATGGGGCTTTGATGAACGATTTTGGAGCACCATAGACATAGACAGCAGATCCTGATGACCGATGTAAATGTCACTATTGAATGACTAAAGCACGAAGCCAGCTCACCCTGGAAGTCCAACGTGATAGCTGGGTCCTCAGTCGTTCTGTACGATGATACAGTGCTTCGGTAGGTCAACCGACTTTCAGATGGGCCTTCCTCTCGCCACACCCAGGGGTCGAACCATTTCGTGCACCGCCGCACAAAGTGTCTCACACAACGGCGTCCAGGATAGTAGACAATGGCACCGTCGTCGTGCGCAACTTCGACGTTTTCCAAGTGCCCGACAGACGAATCTGGGCTGTAAATCACAAAGAAGTTAGCCAAGTTACATTTGAACATTTCCCAGCTTACCTAGAGTATTCCTGTGGTTCGAGATAATGGATCGCCTTGAACGGAAACACACTTGTTTCGTCGCTTACGGTTTTCATCAATCGGATAGCCACATGCGTCTTGCGAGATGGGTCAAGTGCATCGTGTCGCCACAGCAGCACAGACTCGTGGTGGTGTTCCCAGTTTAGGTATGCGTGCTGTACATCCACAATCTCGCAGCCACCAGAGTCGATACGAACGCATATCTGGCTGAGAAAGTCCGTGTCAGTGATATGCGCTTTGGGTATGCCGTATATGGCAACGGAGCCAGCTGAGAGTATCGTCAGATGTCATCGAATTATCAACTTGGCCAGTGTCCAGCTTGCCTGTGATCGTCGTTTCGACACCCCAAAGATCCTTGTTCCACTCGTCGCGTGACTTGAGCTCGTGCCAGGATACAACGGTCCCGTCTTCAGCACGATATGTCTTCGGCATCCATCCTGTACCCGAACACCACGGGCCCAGGCAGCGTGGTATCGGATAGTAGGATAGCAGAGGATGAGTGTCGTGAACCACAACTTGTCTGAAACGCCAATGATCTTCTTCAACAGGCCTAGGGTTTTCGATGTCAGTGTCTATCATATTCAGAGGCAATCGTAGAACACAAACCATGGAGTAGGCCGCTCGATTGTGTGCACCGCATGAGAGAACTGGATTCCTAGATACGCCCGGGCGTTGTCTATCGGGTCACCAACGGAGACAACTACTCGATGATGTTGGTGCTGCAAGCCTCCTTTGGCGAATATCACAACGGGCTCGTCGTAGTGCTCAGCTGACGAGTATGCCTCTGCAACGTCGACACGGTAGCAAACTTCATCCGATGCCAACCGGTGGTTTTCATACAAGCAGATCTTGTAATCAGGGGGGATAGACGCCAGCTGAGCGCGCGGGGGACCATACAGCCAAATCGCTGAACCTATACAAAGAAAGGGTATTCAGCCAAGTGAAAGATGGACGGAAGTGAGTTTAGTACCTTCGAACTCAACCGTCACCGAGGGCAACTGGTGGTTGAGGCTACGATGCATGGTCACGAATCGCCCCTTGCTAAAATAGACATCCGGCCTCCATGGCTGCGCCCAAACCTCGCACGTTCTCTGAAACGTCCAGCTGCTCATCCATCGAACGCAGAAATCGTCCTTGGGCTCGTAAGTGACATGTCCAAGGTTAGTGTCGTAAATCGTAGTGTTGATCAGGCGGGCAGCAGTCGTTTCAAATAGGGTAGCAGCAATCACGAGAAATATTCCAATGGACCGTTTCAGACGCGCCATGATTGGAGACCTGTTCTTTTGCTGTGAGAAGAGGTGGGTAGAATCAAAGTCAGGGCGATGGCGGGCGATGTGGCTATTCAGTTCGCCGGAAACAAACGGACCCGATCCGCCACCCAATCTGGGTGAGAGTCTTGCGGTCATCGCTCAGTGTACGGGTGCGCCGTGCTACCTTGTTATTCCGGCTACTTACCTCGAGTCAGAGCTTGTAAAACGGATGCATATGACGTGGTGTGGTTCTTCTTTTTCTTCTTCTTCCGAGCAAGTGGCCTATGAGGAGCATTGAGAGGGTATATGCGTGTCCACAGTCGGTAAATTTCACCGAATTATCATCTTACGTATACCTAAGCTAAATAAATGAAAGTAGGACCTAGAGGACTACAAACGGGACGACTTGGGGGAAAGAGTGCCCGCCTAATACAGGCAGTCTAGCAGCCAAGGCGTTCAACCCGTTAAGCGTGGACTAACCACATAACATTTGGTGATGCTGGTGTGCTAAGCTAACGCCTTAAAAGTGTTACCCCTGACGACAATAAACATTCCTTGCATCCCTATCCTAGCCTCGAAACACATAAGCAACAGTAATCTCGATATCAGGCGCTCACAGTAGCCGCTTTGGCTTCTTGTGCAGCCCCACGAACGGCTCCATCGCCTGCCCCAGCTTCCTCATCCTCTCCGCGAGCTGTACGTCCTCCTCAGATACATTCGCCTCTTCGTTCAGCCATACTTTCGCATCCGCGGTGGCAGCAGCTACTCCGGGGAACAGCTTCTCAACGGTATCGCACACAATCCCGTTTGGCGGTAGGACGCCGTCAAGGAAGTAGCCACGAATGGCCCTGCCTGTGCAAGTGCTTGCCATGGCGAGGGAACAGTGCTAGTGGGCATTCGTCAGGCGAACCAATCGGGGAGGTAAAAGCAAATACATACACCGCTACCGTCTTGAACTACGAGGCGCGACTGTGGGAGCATCCTGTTGACTGCCCTAGCATTGACGACGGGAGTGATAGGCTGCAGATGGGTATTAGTGGAAGCTAAAAGCTAATGGGCCAATGTTGTAAGACTTACATCGGCAGTGTTACCAATGATAAGGATATCGTTTGCGAGCGTAGTGTGGTTGAATGGTCCAATGAAGCGCTCAGCCTCCCTTGGCTTCCAGTGGTGGCACATCGAAACCTGGCAAAATAATCAGCATATCATGATCAGATATTTCCGACTAGTCCAGCATACCTCAATGCCAGCAAAATGGGTCGACACTTTCTCATACGTAGCCACATTCTCCTCGATTGTAGCCTCCACCGCCTTGCGTGGATCAACGTCCCGTAGGTCAGGTCCATCCACGCACGTAACCGCCTCGATAGCCAATGCAGTCGCGGCCCTCACCGTGGTATTCAGTTCGACCGTGTTCAGAACCGCATTAGCAACAGGTGCTCCGTTGCCATGCATCGCAGCAGAAATCTGCTCTGCAAGTGTAGTCCAACCGCGAGGGCGGTACATGTTGGTAAATATCAAATCTATGAAGATAGTGGTATGAGCGAGGGAAATATGGAAAAATACGAGCGATTCAACTTACTGCGCACCATGCCGGACGTAAGAATGTACGGCTGCTCTCCGAGCGGTACAGGCAAAGGACGCTCGTAAAGATCATCGAGGAACTTGTCCACAGCCTTGCGTATAGCCGGCGCCGTAGAAGTCTCATTCGTGGAGAGCGCACAACGTGTAGGCCCGGCCTAAAACGGCAAGCACTCAATATGAGATTTATGGAACAGAAAATGGTACTAACATCAGCGCAAGCCTTGAGGAAGTTGGAGTACGTCCTCTCCGTGTCAACGAGGTCCCCTGGTTTTACTTAGCACCCGAGCGTGGGGGCAGGTGTCCAGCTACTTACATTTTCCCCACTCGTAAGCCCCCGTTGTTGCCCAAAGCACAGGATCCTGTATGTAGTACCGCTAAGATTAAGCTATGTTGCGGTATCAAAACTACGCACAACAACACCGTCGATAGCAACGTTTCCTACGCGATGAGGGAACATGTTGACAAAGTATCTGTCGAAGATTGAAGAATGAGATTAAACAAAACAAACGTAACTTACGAGCCTAAGGAAGAACACAGTCAGCCATGTCATTCCTGATTTTACCGGGTAAAACTTACCAACAACAGTGCCATAACTTCGGAACGTTCAGACAGATTAGAAAGATTGCCATAGATTCAAGTCCAGGGGCTCACCTGAATCCCCAGAAGTTTACGGGTGTTTCTGGGCCTTCAATCACTTGGGACAGCAGCTCCAAGTCGCGCACGACTGTGGCTGTTCCAACATGACGTAGCGCCTCGCCAGCTCGGTTCAAGCAGAGCTCTGCAATCACAGCGTTTTCCGCGTCGGCCCTGCGGACCTGTTGAGTGTAGACTGCACGATCTATTGGGTCAGACAAATTGCGAGCCTCGAAACCGATGTCAGAATAAGTATGTGCAAAAGCAATGTCCTACGCGTAGTCAGCACCAAGTGAATTAAGAGCTAGCCAAGTTCGTACCTGGGCCGTTTGCGAAGCAAAACAATCGACCCCGGGGCTTGGTACAAATATTTGTCAGTAAAAAGCACTACGATAAGAGCAAACTCGATAGCTCACGTAGTTCCGTTGATCCCGCGAGGGTCCCATGAGACAATATCGTCTATAAGTCGGGATTGGTAACAGCGGGCTCTCTTCAGTGGTAACACTTACAACGACCGTCAAGCAACTCCGCAAGGGCTGGCCCAGCTCGGTACAAAAATGACATCCCGGAGCCACCTGGGCCACCCTATAGACAATATGCTATTACAAACCGATCGACCGAGAAAGGTACTCATCACGTACGGGATTGACAAACAAGGAGCCAAGCCTGGCTGTTGTGTTTTTAGCCAACAAGCGACCGACCGCAAGGTCCGCATGGCCGGATGTCTTGTTCTGGTAATCGAGAGGTACGCTGCGCAATAATCTAAGCAGAACTTCTTCGGGCCAAATAAAATACTCACAGTAGACGACCACACTCATAGCCGTCGCCGCATGCTGACCACTCGATCTTATCGGGACTTGGGATAGGCGCCTACAAGGTACGGTTAATCTCTATTCAATCTGCGCCGAATGCGGACCGTGCGCGCCTTTACGTGGAGCCTGCAAGCGATCTTGCGGTTCCCTCCCACAGACCAATAGCCGAGAGCAATGACAAGCCCAGCAATGGCTACTTTGCGCTTTATACTGCTAGAGCTCTGGTTGTCATCAACCTCGTGAAGGGCAGCTTCTTCGAGTCGCTTTTCGTTTCCCATGAGCTGTAAGACAAGTGTGTTCGATGTGGTTGTGGAGTCTGGACGTGCCAACTTGGGTTCGAATTACACACCAAGGGTCGTGCGGTCATCTCGGGCCGAACCACATACCCGAGACCTTGAGACCACAAACGGCCACCCGCAATTGTAGACGCACGGCCCCACCCCTACAGCTACTTAAGCTCGCCCAAGATTTCCTTGATACTCATACTTACCTTGACGGGATATTGGCCTTCAGGTCTTCGCGAGTATCAGGCGGGGGAGTTGGCCATTGCACAGCGCCTCTTGGTTCAGTTGGCACCTTCGCTTTGCCTGGTCTTATGGGCCAGGCACTGTCTCAATCTTTTCCTGACCTGTGCCGGCCCTCGGGCTGGCCGGGCTCTTCTTTTCTTTGTTAACCTCCAAGGCCTAACCCTATACTTTGTGCATATATTCTACTTCAAGCTCTTCATTCCATAGCAATCTGTCAAAGCCAGGGATTGAAAGGTGCCCATCTGATACTGCATGTTATTTATCTGGTCACAAGATTAGCCCTTTTTCGTAAAACCCTCTAAACTGAATCCCCACTCGAGGAACTCGAGTTCGTCACATTCCCGGGCTCCTCGAGTACCGCAAAGAAAATTATTCCCGCTAACTTTAAGATAAGGACTGAGTTTACTCAACTGGTGGCACCCCACCTATAACTTGTCCTGTGGGTAGTGATTCAGCATACAGCGGAAGAGTCAAACGAATCGGCGTTGTGCATTTGCTCCCACGCTCCACAGGGGGCAAAATTACCCTGAACATTAAATTCCCTTACGGAGATGGCCTCCTTGAGACTGGTGACCTAGCCATGAAATGTAGAGTCAAAATAAATCAGAGTTGTGCGATGAATGCCGGCTCACTGCTCAGCAATAATATGCACGATCCTCTAAGCTATACTTTGTGTTTTTGCCGCCCAAGATTGCAACCTGCTCCTCGAATGAGCATCCCCATGAGATAGGAGCTGTGTTTCAGGCGAATAGTCAGTTGGCGTCTATGTTCGAAGTTGGGATAGCCCCCACCCCCAGTTCAGACGAACGCGCCAACGCGTCCTGGGGCGATGTCTCGTCTTCATCCCAGGTAGGGCGAAGCGCCGCGCTGCGCTGTGCATTTTGTGTTCTCCAAGGAGTGCGGGTTTAACCTGTTGCAATGCCCACTAAACATTTGTAGGCGAAGACACCAAACACTCAGATCCCATGTGTAAAGGGCCAAGGCTGAGCTCCGATTCGTTCGGGGTTAACATATGTCTGACAGCCTGTTATCTTCCAGGTTCCCAAAATCAGATGGCGGAGCGACTCGGAAGTACTTATGCACATTGGGGGTGTAAGTGGACTACGTGTTGAGCGCGTCGGAGCAACGATGACCCCCTTGGGTGCTATAGACTATTGCGGACTTCCTGCAGCAGCTGCAATAATTAAATGGGTGAATGGGAATACATACTAGTCTACCTGAAAAGCATTGCTCTCGCAGGTTACGCTGGAAGCAGCCCGAGTCCCAGACCCCTTGACCTCGCTTCGACTCAAGCACTATATTATAGCATTCACCATCACCTAATTGCTGCAGTGGGCAATAAATATACCTCGCAGTGAGAGCTAGTACTACAGCAGACGCATACACGAACGAAACTAAGTACAAACGATTAAATTGGCTAGAAGTCCCGGGTCAGTGACACAGCAGCCCCTCCAAAACGGTTTGTGGACTGGCTCGCGTGCGTCTCGTCTGCTTCAAGCTTTTCGTGCTGGTTTCCTCCGCGGTGGTTCAAGCCCGCTGAAGCGCGGGATGAAACTCGAGAAACGCCAGGAGTTATATGCTCCGAGTAGGGCGCGTTGAGCTCCTCGTCGCAGTTAATTAGGAGTATAGTGGGTCGAGTCCAAAGAATAAGCCCGACGTTAAATAGCCCCATGAGGTTGAAGATCGAGCTGAAAACCATCGAAGGCGCCAGGATATGCGAGCTTGTCAATAGCGCTGGGTGCACAAACCCTGCCCATCGAATGATAGACAGCGGAAGTACACAGAGCGTGTAAACCAGCGGGTACCTGTCCAGAGTTAGTTCGACGCCATATATGCGTTAAACCCATTCTTACCAAAGCATCTTTACGGCTTCGTCATTCCCACTAATTGAGCTTGCAATGCTCTGGGCATCAGACTCAAGCTGTTGCCCAGCCATGGAATGTCGAAGGCGCTCGTTGGGTCTCGAGGTGTCTTGTTGGTTGCGCACTTTGAAGTAGGATGGTACATACAGCGCAATGCTGCCTATTCCAGCGATCCACAGCCTGTAGAAATGTCAAATCTATGTTCGTAACTTTTGGCTATATTTACACACCAAAGGTATTCGGCAATGACACGTTCAGGCATGTACCTTCCATTTATCCAGCACCCTGTGCGTGTGACATTGGGATCAGCCGAAGTTCGCTTGAAAAGGTAAAAAAAGACTTACACCAAGGGGTCGGGGTATAGAAGTCTTGCGCGTTCCCAGCTTTGTCCAGTCCAGCTCCCCTCCTTATCCCAAGAGGAATCACGGCCCAAAGTAGTACCCATAGCCATATGGCAGACACCACGGCTGCACACCTCCATGGCCTATACTTGGGATGGCGGTCCCGGTAAATCGCCAGGAATGTATATATAGCAACTGCCAGCGTTGACAGTGCCGCTGCGGTCTCACCCATCGTCTGCAACACGCCCTGCGCATTGCAATACGACCCACAAAATACTTGCCGGTGGTGCGCCCAGTATATATCTGATATGGCACCAAATGACATCAGGATGTCGGCTATGATGAGGTTGAGCTAGGCCAAGATCATGTGATCAGCGCGCATATAGCGATATAAAGCGAGAATAGATACCATCAGAATGTCTACGTTGCCCCGGAAAAGCCGCCATCCGCCGTTCGGCCGTTGGACGCACATGCGCCGATAGTTCCGCTACGCAAATAGATCAGTGAGCTCTAGCCCTTGCCCGAATGCCAGCGACTTACGGCTATGATACCCAGTAGTATCAAAAGCGACACGAGAGAGATCAACCCCATTTGTGCGTGAAACTAGCGGGGTGCAATAAGTACGCATGAGCCACTCAAGAGAAGGCCGCTTACCGACAAGCCGACTACTGCACCAGTGCTGAGGCAGACATGGCATGTGTCCTTCTTTTGGGTGTCAAGGTAGTCATTGTAGTGATTTGCGCAATCGACGGGGCCGGTGCCGGTACTCATTTTAGGGGGCAGGTGGAGAGGGGGGAAGCATACGGTTGGGCGTTGGTGCTCGGTAGACCTGTTATTTTATAGCCCCACGATTGACTCACGAGCGTCAACCCAAAATGGGAAACACACCGTCCCGCACAAGCGCCTGCAATTAATTCCCTACAGGAGTCCTTTGCACGGCCAAAGTAGGAGAAATATGGCTTGTTGCAATGCAACGAACGGCGCAAGGAAGCTTCAAGGGGACTCGTGGTTAGGGTTCGAGGCGACCTCGGTGCCTGGTTCAAGTGCGTGGGGTGTCGATATTTGGATGGAATGGGTGCTGCGAAATTCCGATGGCATGTGGGCAGTGTAAACCAACTCGGCAGCATTACCTCGTAGACGTTGCGCGGGTGCTGTTTGGGCGATGGGATGCTCGCAAGACCGTGGGTACCCACAGATTTACGAGCGCTGGAGGTCTAACAGACATCCAGAAGCCCCATGTGTCATGATCCATTTCTTCTCTTCCCTTTGTAGAGGAGAATATCCAAGTGGCGGCAGCCGGTCATCATAGAAATATATCCAGGGTCTATTATTACTCAACCTAAAACAGATCAGATTACCACGACGCATATACTCGTTCTCAATGCAAACCCATTCGCCAAGAGATCCAGTCTTCACTTGCGCCTTTAGCCTTTCCACTTCCAGGCCTTCTTGTGGCCACCCTCGGTTACGGGCGCCCCGGTAGTGGGAGACGCTGATTTAGGAGGCGCTCCTTTCTTCTTGCTGGCCTCGGCAACAAGTCTATAAAACACGTTGGTAGGGACAAAATCAGACAACAAATGAACTCATACCGTTCAAGCTCTCGTCGCTCTTCATCAGACTCGTCAGGCCTAACGTCTTTCAGTAATTCGCCAATCCAGAACAATGCCTGCCAGGTGCGTTTAGTAGTATTTTTTTAGGCGAGCAGTTGACTTGCTTGTGCCCTCAAGAATAACTCTTGTTTGTTTACCCCAGGTTCTTCGAGAACCTTGTCACACACTTCGCGCAGAACTTGGCTGACTTCCCAGCGAGTGCCTCGCCAAGATGCAAGCAGTATCTGTATGTGTGTGTTAGTCGGAATACTGAAGGAAACTAAAATGCACTTACCTTGCCAGTTAAATCCATCTCAAGGGCACGCAGCTCAGTCTCAGCCGCTTCTCCTTTCTCCTGGAGCCGTGCCATATCTTCCATCGTATGTTGAACGCCAATTCTGGGACAAACATTCAAAAAGGCATTCAGCATAGATTTGCCACTACTTACGCGCTGCCAAGCACTCCCCAAGCTTCCTTCGCGACAGCACCCTTCTCTTTTAGTCGAGAAACAAAACCGGGTCTGGGCATCACACGGGATTAGTACCATAACAGGCACAACTCGGTCATACGAACATTCCAAGGAATTTACGCGACTTCAATGCCGAGTTTGCCTTCATAAGGTATACGTTTCCTGCAAGTTTAGTTTGAGCTAGCTATCCTGACGTTCGTTTTACCAAGGGACCCACCAATGGTATGCAAGAGCTACAAAACAGCAGGAATGTTAGAACACTGGGCTTACTTTCTGATACTGCACTCACTTCAACACCAAAGCTCTCTAGCTTCAAATCTTCCGCTTCCGTCTTGATCTTTGCCAGCCACGCCTTGACTTCAGGATCGTCCTTGTCGCCAGGCTTCTTGGCGGTAATAAAAGGCCGGACTCGATCCCTAAGCTTCTCAGTTAGCATCTTAATCCTACCAAACCAAAACATTAGTTAAACACTTGACCCCCAAACCACAACATACCTCTCCTCCATAACTTTCCTCCGCTGGGCGTCCAGCTCCTCGAGCTTCTTCTTCTGCTCTGGCGACAGTTTATTCTTCCCCTTCTTGCCCGCCTCTTTACCCGTCGTGCCAGTAGGAGTCGCAGCGCCACTCGCGTCGTGTTTCACCACGTCCGAGTCGGTCCGAGCAGTTTTGGGTGCTGAATCAGGAGCAGCGTTGGGCGCCATGGATCCAGCGTTGTTGCTAACGCTGGGTTGCGACGGGGTTGTAGCATCTGTAGCAGGAGGGGTAGTGGTTGCAGACGTTGCGCCTGGCGGTGTAGACCGGCCTGTCTCTGCGCCCATGGTAGCTCGCTCCTCGTCGGTCATCATGACTTCAGCAGCGCTTGTCATCTCCTTCAGCAGCGATATTTCACCTATCTAACTTGCCAAGATTTACGTGAGATCACGAAAGCGTCGTTGTAATAGGCACGCACCCAGTCCATGAAGCGCTCGCCACCAAAGACATTAGCAAAGAAAGCAGAGGCATCTTCAAACCCGTCGCCAACCCCTTCGACCTAACATGGTGTTAAAATACCATCGAGAGTGGAAAGCGATTATACCAACCTTGTTCTTGCCCTGTTTGTCATACACAGCTCGCATATTCTATATATGTTTGCACATCAATCGGCTTGTCATCGCCTCTGCTGCGGAAAGACAACTTACACTGTCGCTAAGAACCTGATACGCAGTGCTGCACAACACACTCTCAGAACGCGAGCACAATTTACCCTTGAAACTTACCTGATCTCTTTGAACTTCTCTTCGGCATCCGGCGAATGGTTCTTGTCTGGATGATACTTGATCGCAGCCCGGCGGTAGGCTTTCTTGAGGTCAAGTTCGTTCACATCTGTACGAACACCGAGCTGCGCAAAGCACGCTTCAGCCTTCTCTCCAGCGCGCGCAACAGTAAAAGTAAATTTGACACACCTGGTAAACCGAAGATCACCACCAAAGCAGATCAGATTCAACACTCATCACCTCGAAACGCCCTATCTCAAGCTTACGCACCATATCATAATATTCACGGTCAAAGACCTTGGGTTCGGGAGCTACCAGTGCTGCAGCGTCAGCCATAGTCGTGGCTCTAGGAAATGGCGTCTATGGAGGATGGTTGTGGGGCGTTGAATTTGGGCAGACCAGGGTCTCAGCGCTTGGGCTGTACAGCACTGCCCATGACGTAACGAACAGCCGCCCCGCAACCCGCACGAACCACGACCAGTCGCCTGCCTGTGCTTGAGAATCTGCTTGGGAGGAATCCAGCGGTGGAGCGGGTGGTACGACGAAGATCCTACATAGTATCCTTGCTGGAGATTTGAGTTTGCTGGTCCTGGAATGTCATTTGGCCCTTGGTTCTTTGCGCTCCCATGAGAACGAAAACCTAGATACTTCGGTAGCATAACACTGGCCAATCTCTGCTTGATGAGCGCTCAAACCACATTGCCCATCGATACTTGAACGCGGTCCTTTCGCCAGCACACAGACCCCGACCTCCCCAACGGAGAACGACACGCCTACCCCCTTGAACTGCCCCCTCGTCGCTTCTTCCTTGCCTTGGCTTACGCAAATCCAGGCGATGGAACAGATAAACTTTGAGTACGCACTAGACCATGGGCCATCAACCGACAGATCCTAATCTCACATTCTTTTACCCGAGCGATAATATCGAACATCTTACCTCCTAAACAGACCCTCCCGCATATATTATCTATATACCTGGGTGATCTTAACCTTGATCGTAGGATGCACTCACCCGTTCCGGCGAGTCGGCAGGAACTTGGGACTCGAGACGTCGCACGTGCTAAGCCCGGGCGGGAACTGCACGCTTAGATCTGCAGACCTCGGTCGATGCGTTCCCGGATGAAGGGTATGTTCGACGTATCGTCCTATGTCCATAGATGGTTTCTATTCCACAAGACTTCGGGCCATTTTCTAGAATTTGATACTCACCACTAGACGCCACCGTTTCCTCCTATGTGACGCCCGTACCACCCAAATCTGTGAGGAAGCTTTGTTTCTGAAAAGTCGGCGTATGCACCGCTCGAACCGGGTCTAGCCGCGGGAAACGTTTCACGCACCGCGGCCTCCCGGGCCAATTCGAACCGAAGGACCGACCTCGACCGACGAACAAGGCCATTTATGGATCCGCCTATCAGTTTTTTGGGCTCGAGTGCGATCTAGAGCGGGCGGTGGAAGAGTCTATCACACCGCCTGCTGCATGGCGACGGCCCGAAGCTACTAAAGTGCCATTGTACACTTAGTTCAAAGACCTTTATTCCTGATCTTGGACTAGGCCGCCAAAAAGGCGCAGATAAGACCGGCACACGCTCATCGTCATGCAGAAGCTGATGCGCATAGCTCGCGCCCGAGGCTTTCTATGACATATGTTTTGTTCGAGGTTCAGCGTCGCAGCACGGCGATCCGGGGAAGAGCAATCCGGGGTAGTGATGAGACGACTGATTGTTTTTTGAGTTGTCGAGACTACGTCAGAGGCACCGGTTTAGCCATTGTACTCTTCCTTGAACCGGGCCGCCGATGCGCGCCTGATAATAGGCGAGGTGGGGCAGATAGGGACAATGCGAGCGAAAGTCGAAGAGCACGAGCTACAGCCTGCAAAATATGGCTGGAAAAACAAGCTTGTCCTATACAGCACCACCTCAAACAAGAATAAATAAAAGCCGACTCGGCTAACAGGACATGCCCGATTCCGCGCAGCAACCCCCGATTCCAACAATCCACGCTCGCAATCTAGGCGCATGGCAACAACACCCCCGGACCAAATCTCCTATCAGCCCGTCTGCTAAAGCTCGCCACCACTTTGCAAAGAAACAGAAAAGCTACCGGCCTCGCTCGGCCACCAATCGCTTGCGCCCGATACCCAGCCGCCTCGTGCCCAAAGCGTAGAGCTGGGGGTCGGACTTGGAGGGCGCGTCCCCGAAATGATAGGCAATCTGGGCTTGAATAGCCGAATGGAGATAAGTACAACCCTACGTCACACATTCGCCTCAACCCCTATCACGCAAAATACACGGGCTCAAATGACATCACATAGCGAAAAGCAACTAGACTGCGCGCTGCACGAAATCTACAAAACATCGCAAAAACGAAACTCTATAAATAGCCAGAGCACTTCAGGCTACCCAAGGACAACGATACCGGTTGAAACTAAAAGACAGACAGATACGGGTTGTACAACGATAGCTGGAGCAAAAAGGGACGGCTGAACCTGAACGACTCCATGACAGAAGCGAGACAATAACAAAGCTAGTACAGTGAACGAACCAGAAGACAATAAATGCACACAATCGGAGGATCAATTATATACACCGATATTATAGCCACCACCTGTGCCACGCCGTGTTTAAAACTGTGGCGCAGTCCACAACAAAAGAAAAGAGGATATCAAGTCCGCAACCATGGATGTTGGACCGCCTCCTGCGCCGAAGCTCGCTCTGCAGGGTCAAGTGCCAGGATCGGTCGGAGAAACGAAACAAACTCGTCTGCGGCCTGCGCGTTAAACTCGTATTTGTCCTTCAACACTGCGTCGAGCGGCCACATATTGATCTTGCGCGCCGGAACGTTGCGCAGCGTATCATCCGACCGGAAGATTGTTTTGCTATACGTTCCGCCTTGCGCCGCTGCATGCGTAAACGGACCCAGCGCCTCGTGCATCTGGCAAATGTGGTCGTCGTCCCGGGACCACAACGGCTCGCGCGCCTTGGGCTCGAACAAAAAGTCGCCGGTTAGCAGCTCGAATACGACGCAGCCGAGCGAGAACAGGTCGACGGCGGGTCCCCAGGGTTTGCGCAAGATCACCTCGGGCGAGCGGTACTGGCGCGTTTGGATATCGTCTGCAAGAACGAGTCAGTGGCTTGAGATAGACGCATATATCCAGAGCTGAGATCTGAGAGCGGGGTGCCACCCGCCCACGCCGGTCACGCGCGATCTGGGTGTCCTAAACGGGTCCAGCGCGAGAAGATATAAATCGCGGGAAGCGCCACCCACCAGGATGGGCATATCGAGCCCAGGGACGTGTGGGAAAGGTAAAGCGTGACATTATTTCAGCCACGAGCAGCGGTGGGCGCGAAGGTTACGGCGTGTGGCGGTGGCCCAGGCTAGCCCGTATGCGGCTGCCCGCATATAGGCACAAGGCAGATGAAGACCTGAAGCCGACACTTCCGGCCGTGTCATCGCCGTCGCGAGGAAAGTTTAAAACACGAAAGAAGAGCAAATAGGGAGAGGCACTGGGGATCAAACTCAGTTACGCACCGGTCAGATGATTTCCTATCCGCGCTGCGTTGCCCAAATCCGCAATCTTGACCGACACCTGGTCCTCCTGCTCCTTGGCCGAGTCCAGCGCCGGGCTCGGGAGGGCATCCGGGTCGGCAGGTGCAGTGCGAGCCAGCATCGACGGGCCCTCGACACTGGGGACCACCCGCTTCTCGCTCTCCTCGTCCGTGTCCGAGCCGTCGGCGATGCTCGTCGTGACGCTGAAGATCGCAGACGCGGCGCAGCTCGACGTGGCGCTCGTCTTTTCGCACACGCTGCCCGACGGCGCGCTCGTCGACTCGGGCTGGTCGTTGTCGTGCACGACGAGCTTGGACATGCGCAGCGCGAGCTGCTCAAACTGCGCGTGTACCGGGCTCGTCGGGCTCGTTCCCACCTTGGCCCTGCTCGCACCCACGCTCACGCTCGGACTCGGGCTCGGCAAGGGCTGGCTCCCAATGATGTAGACCGAGTTCCGGTGCCGTGCGTCCCGGTCCGACGCGGAGCCACGGTGCGAGTGCGATTTGCCGCCGAGTGCGACGGAGCGCTCAATAGCCGGTGGGCTCGATGCGAGCTCGGCGCGGATGTGGGACTCGACTGAAGAGGGGGCGATGCGCAGCATGATGTTCTCGGGTTTCAGGTCTAAATCGAGTCAAGCACGATGCGGGGAAGAGTTTGATGGTTAGTCGTGGAGCCAGCCGCGAAAACAAGGAACAAACCGGTGTGGACGAGCTTGCACACACGGTGCAGATAGTCGAGTCCATGCAGTGTCTGGCGTGCAATCTGCTTGCAAAGCTGGACAGGGATGCCGCGGTGCTTGTGCTCGGGCAGCTGAATGAGCTGCAGCAGATTCATGCCGAGGGGCTCGAACCTGCAGGGCCAAAAAAGAGCAAGTGATAACCATTAGCGCGCCGTTCACATGGGCGTCCATTCGTTATCTCTGCGCCGCAGGGCACGGTTGCCCAGACGTGAAACGCAGGAAAGCGAGCGGGCAGCCGAGCATGGGGCACTCACGCAATGCACGAATGGATCTGGCCCGAGCGGGGGTTGGTGTGCTTGAACGCGTCGAGAAAGGTGACGAGGCGGTCGCGGCCCGGGTGGCGGTCTGCACTGGGGTCGCTCGCGCCGCGGTCGATGACGTGCTGGAGGAGGGCGACCTCGTCTGCGGCGGTCTGGGCGTAGCGCGGGGCCGACTTGACGACCTTGAGTGCGACGTGGGTGTCGGTGTCGGCGTCGTGGGCGAGCCAGACAGTGCTAAAGTGGCCCCAGCTGCGGGGGGTCAGCGAGAGTCACTATGAGGTAATGGGCAGGCCTACCCCAGCTTGCGCACAACACGGTACCGCTGGACAAAGCGGTCGGCAATGCGGACGCGCAGGTAGCCGCCGGGCTGGTACTCGGTGGGGCTCTCTTCGCGCTCGACGAGCATGTCGAGCTGGCGCTGCTGGACCTGGGTCGTCTTGGGCTTGGTCGGCTTGCGGGGCTTGGGGGGGTCTGGGATGGTGTAGACGACGGTGCGGGTGCCGCCGGGGGAGATGCGCTCTGAACTGGGGGCAGCGTGAGGGCCGGCGGGGGCGGCGGCAACGGCGGCAACGTACCGGTACGGGACGGACGGGTCGCTGTCCATGGGCGAGATGACGGAGCGCATGGCGAGGCTTTCTCGAGGGTGCCTATCAGCCGGCTCTCTTATAAGCTCTAAAGTGCTATACGGCGTCGCCCAGAAACTCGGTACGACTGCATCAGATGTACACAACTATCTACAGCGCTACTTCCTCCCCTCCAGATTCCGCAGACGCAGCTCGACTAGGAACTCGTCGTCTCGCACACCTTGCAACCACCGTCGTCCTGCTCGTCGTCCTGCTCGCACGAGGCCCACCGCCGCCGTCGCGCAAAAGATGCCGGGGTACACCACCGTCACTGCACTCGCGTCAGCGCCATTGTCAACTCCGACGACCCCAACGGATCGCCCTGCGCCAAGCGGGGAACGCCCCAGATCGATCCAGGGCCTGCCTCCGCTCCCACACAGTCGGGAAACCGAAATGAAAGTACTCACACAGTGCATCAGCGTCCCACCGTTGCGGCCCTCCTAGCAGCCTGAGCCCCAGCGCCGGCATAGCCACTGCGAGTGCCAAACCACATACAGGCAACAAAAAAGCACGTGTAGCAGCGAGCGCGTCGGGCCGCGTCAGTCCGTTGCGGATGATCTGGCGAACGTCATAAAGCATGTCAGCGGGTGGGTCGGATGATGGCATGGAATGAGCATAGGAGTCGAATCATACGCAGCACAACGGAGATTGGCGAACACACGATCGTCTGCAGCGGCAACCAGCGACGGTGCACGATCTCATCGTCCGCGATGGGCCACGCCAACCCTTGGTCCCGTGACAAAGTCTAATAACCCTGCGCAAGAATCGAACGCAGTCTGCGATGGCACACCACCATCGTCGTGGAGCTTAGCTGCCATCTGTGCCATCTACATCGCCGCCCCATCGCTAGCCATCGCCAAGGGCGCACCATCGCGCCCTGTCGCCACGCTTCAATCCACGGCGCCTCGGATCTCATACCAGCCCACCCTCGTCGTCAGCGGCGTCACCATCCAGACCCCATGCAGCCCGGGTCCGTCCACGACGGGCACACGCGGGATCCAGGACGTAAAGCCCGAATCTGCCACGCCTGTTTTGGCCCCTAGCCGATTGTATGCACACGACCCAACCACGCCCACCGAACTCGACCGATACAACCAAGCCAGAGATACGACCCAGTCCTCACCTGCTCCATCGCCCGACCGAGTTCCTCCAATCTCCGATCAATATCGTCCGCCGGCTCGCCCTCGTCTTGCTCCTCAGCCGCCGCCGCATCCACATTGGGCTCCGGGTTTGCTCCTCCCCCTCCTGCCGCGTTCCGCGCCCGTACCCTCAGCCTCCACGCCTGCCACCCAATCTTCATCAACACAAGCCCAATCGCCCACTCTTCCGCGATGCGCACAACCGGCACCAAACCCGGATTCCACCACACCCGCAGTGGGAGCACAATGTACACCTGCATCGTAACCGCCAGCAGCACAGGCGTCACCACGCCCAGCACAAGCGCGAGCCATACAACCTGTGCGCACCACAGTGCCGCGCGTCTAATGCCCACCCCGGCGCGCATCGCGCGTTCCAAGCGCCAGGCACCCCAGAGGACGTACCATCCCACGACAAGCGCGTACCCATCATGGACGCGCGTCTGGCCCGTCGCCTTGGCAAACAGCAATCGCCCGAGTAGAATCGGCCCCGCCGTACCGCTTACGACAACTGTCGCAGCTGTGATCCACAACAGGGTGACGAGTAGCATGCACCGTGCGCCAAACATGGGCGGGACGTGCACGATCGTATAGTCCTGCTCCGGCTGGCGCCCCGCACGTCGCGTTTCTTCGTCCTGCGCCGCCATCACCTCCCGACCGCGCTCGCGCACTGCCCTGCCTGCCCGGTCCACCTCGATCAGCACCGGCTCGTCGCGCAAAAACGCAATGTTGTCGCCCTTGGGCACACGCAGCCACCGCCCGTACAATCGCCCTTCTTCTGGGAGAGCCCAGCCCTCACCTGGCTCCTGCATCGGGCGGGGCGCGCTCGACTCGTGCGACAGCTCGTCCGCATACAGCTTCCCGAACATGAACGACGATAACCTAAGCTGGCGTGCCGTGTATTTCCACCATTCTTCCAGCCGGGTCCGCATCCAACTGCCAATCGTCAGGCGTTTCACCGTTGGTGGAACAACCAGGTGCAAGAATAGTAGGTCCACGGGGATCTCCGACAATGGCTCGCTGTGGGGTCACGCGAATATTCACGAATTCGTTTCGTGGGGAATATCACAGATGCGTCGGATAACAACCCCACCCGGCAGGCCCGAATGTGCAAGCGCGATCGCGCAGAGCCAGACGAATGCGGCAAGCACCAGCCGCAGATCGTCACCGTGTGGTGTGGGGTAAGAACGATATCAGGGAGAACACAGAGTCAAACCAATTCCATCAGTTCTAACATGCTCGAATCGAGTGGTCACGGAATATTGCACCCACCGCATATTTCCCCGTAGCGGCAGAACACCGGAGAACATGGGCGCGAAGCGCAGTGTATATGCCACACTCCCGACAGCGACGACGATCACTAGGGTGTACATAACCGCACTCACTGCCAACTTGCGCAGTTGTGTTAGCACACGCTTGTCCAGGATATCGCGAATCGGCGAAAATGACGCGTCTTGGGGGTCCCTGCGTTGGTTTCCGGTTAGTTAGCGTGTCAATAATATAAACGAATACATCCTCGTTTGTCCAACCCTTGGAGTTCTTAACTTACTTTATGAACCACATAGCGCCGGGCCGCATAACCGTGCGACAAGCCCCTAGCGTGAGCGCAAACTGGTACATGACTGTAAACCATGTTGGTCAGCACCATCATTCAACCTGTACCTCAATGAAATACAGCCGACGTGATAGCCAGCCATCGGGAATACAACGCGAAGTGATAGGCCCGAAGCAGGGTGGCCAACTCACAGATTGTGCCCACCAGCCAATGGCAAAAGAACGCAGTGAGCGGGGCGAAATCGTAGAACGCGATTCTGCCCGCCAACGTGGCCGACTCGAACAGCGGCAGCGTCGCGGCGTCGAGCACTACCCCGCACCCAGTGGGGAATACAAGTAGTTCAAGTCCGATGAACAGCGCGACCTGCGATCCCGAGCGAGTCAGTCTAGGCCAGACTCCACGTCCCCTCAAAGGTTGATGCCCCACACCCCCGCATCCCCCAAATCGACGCATGTAGCTAGCGCTATCCGTATCTGGCACGGTCGAAGACATTTCACGTGCCACCCGGTGTGCATCGGACGTTGACGCCCGCCACGTTTGTAACAGTAGATAAGACTTTGGCGCACCTTTATGACTATCAACTGCTGCTTCACCGCATTTCGAAGGGCTCGTGCTGCGCCCCTCACGGCCCCTGCATTGAGTACACCCAGGTATATTCCCATCACCAACGTCAGAACCAGATACCCCAGAGTGATTGCAAAGGCGCGCTCCGAGGTGCCGTCCGCGACTGCGAGCTGCTGCCATCGCCGGGCAAATGCATGTGAAAACAGGCGCACTGCTCGCCCTAGAGTCGCAAAGCGCGACTCGATGTCCTCAAGCAACTGAACCGAAGGCGCGGGCAGTCCGAACACAATACGTTCGACTGCGTTCGTCGGCGACGGTCGAGGAACCGATGCGTCGGCGGCCGCTTGTGAGTGCGCGATCAGTCTATCCCATTGGTGGAGAATGATATTTTGGACAGCAGTAAAGTTGAGACCAGGCTTGGGAGCTGCAGGCACGGTCGCGACCTTCTTGGCAACTGGCGCTGCGACTGGGATCAGGGTGGTCATACCCCACCGCAGGGGGCGCGCCAAAAGGTTCAGCAGGAATAGGAGACCGTCCACAACGGGGTCGGTTAGCACGCGAACGACGATGATTGGAAACCGAACGATCGCGAGCACGTCCTCTGGTTGCAACTGAGCATAATTGGGTAAATATTACTAATGTGGCGCAATCAAGGGTTTTAACTCACAAATAATAGCGCAGTTGTTTTGCCCATCGTAAACGGCATCCACACCCCAACCGCGATAGCCAGGTCGATAATAAAAATCATCAGAAACACATTCTGGAAAACACTCGTTATTGGCCCCCGCACTCCGATCGCTACACCGCCAGCATTCCATGAAAAACAGTTTGGTACGTTCCAGAAACTGAAACACACCTTCTAGTGCACCATCCATGTCGTCGTCGCCCATGGGTTCCACGTCCTGCACGTCCTCGTCATCGATGTCGTCCTCTTCTTGAAGAATATCGACAAGAGGCGGTGCTCTCGGCTGAGCAACCGCCTGAACGAGCTCACCCACCGCTTCCGCAATCGCCTCTTCATCGAGCTCAGGAGGAGGAAACAATTCGTCCGCTACAGGTTCTCCAAACGCCGTGTTCGAATCTCTCTGCTCAGACTCTGGTCGCTTCTCCGACTCTGGTTTCAGCATTTCCTCTAATTCCTGAGCGCTCGACTTGGCCGCCGCATCCCGGTCAAAGTAGCCAGGCACATTCGAGAGGTCTTCCGGGGGTCGATACAGCGCTAGGCTGGGCGATGACGTCCCTGAGACTGTTGTAGACGGCAAAGGCTCATCCACACCGGGGGTGCTCGGTGGTAAGGGTGGCCGAGAGGACTGGCGCGAACTGCTCTGCGACAGTGTCGTAGGTGTCGACGAGAAGCTGAAACGGAACTCGTCGAACTCGGTCGTGCTTTTGTCGAACGCCGGAGTGGAAGACGACATGTGCTTTACAGGCATGTGGGGTCGCGGCAGCTTGGTCACCCGCCGTGTCCTGCTCGGACCAGCCACTGGTTGGGATGGAAAGCCAGCGGTCGGGGTGAGGGGGAAAGGTAACGGCGTCAGAGCGGCAAGGTTGGGTGGAGGAGTAAGAGGTGATTTGGAAGTCGACGCGCCAGGGGTGCCAAAGAAAGTTGTGGGTGGTTCTGACGTAGGCGTTGACAGCGAATCCGCCCGAGGCAAGTCTGTGACAGAGGCCGCGGTAGGTGATGTGAAGGTAAACGCAAACTTTGCGGCGCTGGACTGGAACTGGGGTTCTGTTGCCGCTGAAGACGAGGATGAGGATATATAGGAACTAGGGGGCCGAGTTCCGTCCAAGGATGATTCGATTGAATGCGTTAGAGATTGCGAAGTCCCCATGGGAGAGCTAAAAGCAAATGACGAGGGTAACGATAGGTCGTTTCCCAGTTCGGGTGATACTTTGGAGGTAGATATGTTTTGTAATTCGGGTTCTCGACTGACTTGCTCCGAAGGAGGCTATAAAATCACTAGTTTGACATGTTGTTTCGTGCAAGAGTAAGATACATACCACTAGTGTCGTGCTTTTGATGGCTGGGGATGTAGGTTGAGTAGGCTCGGAAGCATGCATCATTGTGTGTTCGCTCCCGGTCTGAGCTAACATCGCTGAAACTGCTTTCAAAAGAACAAATCGAACAAATCCTATTAATTAATTCGCAAAGGTACTTACCAACACTCTCGTCCTGTTCTATTTGCTTCCCTTTTCCAGGAATTGACGCTGGCCCGTCACCTTCACCTTCACTATCATAAGCCGGCTCGCTACTTGCGTCGCTCGACTCGTCCTCCCACTCGTCTTCCGGATCGGGGTCAAGAAGGAGATGAGAACCTTCGTGCTGCCCGAGATCATGCACGGTTGCGTCTTCAGGTTCGTTTCTGTCCTCTTCGTCCCCTCCAGAATTGGCGGCAGCTGTCGCTGCTGCAAAATCCACAGGAGTTTCGGCACGAGGGGGAACCGGCATGCCTTCCACGTCAACAACAGCGACGGGCGCCTCCACTTCTTGGGCCACATCTGGGACATCTCCTTCGGGGGCTGCTGCTCCGCCTTCAGGGGCTTCCTCATCACCAAACACTCCTGGTCGTGCATTTTGAATTATCCACTCGCGGAGCAGGAAGATGGTGAGAAAAACAATGACCACGGCGATGGTGATAATTTGTCCCTTAAAAATGTCAGCGCCGAGGTCTTGGGGGAGCATGTTCGCCCATGTATGCTCCAACGGGGGAGAGGGGGTCGATGTGCTATTGTCAGCTGGTTGCTCGCTAGCGCCTGTGGCATTTAATTGTGGTGGTGGCGGATGGGACCTATTCGGGAGCTCTTGACCGACGACCCAGTACGCGCTGGTGCCACGATGTGGAATGAGATCAACGTGTTTGGAATCGGCGCAAAAACTCACAGAGCCTCTCCTGTCCAAAAATAGAACCTCCAGACGAGCAGCGTCAAATATGGCAGCATGGCGAGCCATATTATGGATATCATGACGAGGCGTAAGGACAGAATGACAATTCGTGCGAGTTGCGCGGAGAGCTTTCTTAGGAACAGCTTGGGAGGAAGGCGTTTGGGCATATCAGGCTTGTAGACTGGGAGCAAGTTTAGCTTTGAGCCAAACATTTAGCCGCGTAACAAACCTTTGGTGAAGCCATACTCGTACTTGCACACATCACACGAACGTTTCTTGCTGTGAGCTAGCCACGTAGTCAAACTAAAGAAGGATGAGCGAACAGAGATATTTCTTCAGGGCAAAACTTGCGTACCAATCCTGGTGGATGTAACGTATGGTACCCGAGCATTTGCAGGGATAGAAGAGCGGCTGCCCCTCCTCTGCCGGCGCGCTGCAGATACGACATGTGTCGATTTCTGGAGAAGGGTGAGTTGAGTTACTTATACGTGTGTATTATTTGCTTACCCCCGTCGACGGTGGCCATGGAAAGAGTTAGGGGTAGTCTTAGACGAGAGCAGTCATCGACTGGTGCGGGAAACAATGTCGTGTAAGCGCCGTGACAAAGCACCCACTAAGCGCCGTCGCCACATCCTCACACCCACCATGGACGTTGTAGGCAAGTCTTGCGTACCAGGTTTCTGCCCGTTTCTTACCTTTCGAGTTTAGAAAAGGCCAACTCTCTGGCCGCCAAAAAATGGACCAAGGACATGAAAATCGGAGAGGGTACCTATGCCGTCGTATACAAAGGCAAGTTCAAAATGAAAATAAACCTTTGCGTGGTGTCTCACAGTTGGGCAGGGCGGCAGGTCTCGACTGACCGAAAAGTTGCAATTAAGAAGATCAAGGTTGCTCAGATGAAGGAGGGGTTAGACCAGTCTGCAATTCGTGAAGTACGATACCTCAGGGAGCTGCATCACCCAAACGTGATCGAGGTATGTTCGCTTCAACAAATTATTCGAGGTTTTCTCACTTGAAACTTCCTGGCTAGCTCCTAGACGTCTTTTCTTCAAAAACCAATCTCAATCTTGTCCTCGAGTTTCTTGAGACCGATCTTGAAGCTGTTATTAAAGACAGGAGCAGCGTCTTTCTCCCCGCGGATATTAAGAGTTGGATGGCAATGACCCTTCGTGGCTTGGAGTACTGTCACAGGAATTGGGTCCTTCACCGCGTATGTCGTTATTCTATTAAAGGTTCGAATAATGTTTGATAGTCTGTATCTTTTAGGATTTAAAGCCCAACAACTTGCTCATCGCTGCTGACGGACAGCTAAAGATAGCAGACTTTGGTCTCGCCCGTGATTTTGCTGATCCAGGACAAAAAATGACTTGTCAAGTGATTACTCGGTATGGCCATCTCTCCGACAAAGTTACCCACACACCCACCATTGCCGTACAGATGGTATCGGCCCCCTGAGCTATTGTTCGGAGCTCGCTACTACAGCACGGGCGTCGACATGTGGTCCGTTGGTTGTATATTCGCAGAGTTGATGTTACGCACTCCGTACTTGCCTGGCGAAAGCGACATGGACCAACTCAAGACGATATTCCGAGCCCTGGGAACCCCCACAGAGGAAGATTGGCCGGTATGTGAGTTTCCCTTTTGCCCTGCACACTAAGACTTACGCTACCTTTCCTAGGGGCACACATCTTTGCCTGATTATACGTCATTTGGTCACTTCCCCAAATCTCCTCTCAAGCTTCTTTTCAGCGCTGCGAGCACTGAGACGCTCGATTTGCTCAGTAAATTCCTAATCTATGATCCTCGCAAACGAATCAGCGCCTACGATGTCAGTGTCCTATTAGCCAAACTTTCATTCGTACTGACTACTTTACGCTAGGGACTGCATCACACCTACTTCTTCAACGCACCTTATCCAACGCATCCTTCACGGCTCCCTAAAGCCTCGACGCCTCTGGCCCCTCGTCCACTCCCACCGGACGAACTGGAAGGCAAAGATGCACTCCCTGCCGCAAAGGCCAGCGGAACAAAAGTCGGTACAAAGCGAAAAGCGTCAAGCAACCACGAGGAACGCGAACGTTCTGTATCGCGCAAACTTGTCTTCACTTGACAGCTGCCCTCAAGCTATCTCCTTCTTTTGGCATTATACTACACCCGGAGCAATGTATCTATGGACTACTTCGCTACCCGTCCGCATATGCTACATGACTCGTAATTTATTTTCATTTTCGCGACCGCTTCCTCACGTCTCCAACGTTTGCCGCTCCCGGCTGGGGCGCGCCATCAATAACCATGAAATCCGCTTCGAGTTCTGCGTCCGATGTGCTCCCGTTTGTTTTGGGTAACATAGTGTTGACGACCATCTCCCACATAGAATCGTTGATCCCCTTTGCTTTCCCAAGGTCTGTGCGGAGCCTTGCCAGCTCTGCCTCCAACTCTGCAACGCGAGAGTTGACAATGTGTTGTCCGGCGCCTGTACTCTGGTGTGTGTTTGAGCCTAAAAAATATGCTTGACCCGCAAGGAGCTCGGCATCTTCACCCGGGGGTGGGAGCCCCTGACGAGAAACATGAGTCACCGAAACAGTTGGAGTTTCCAAACATACCTCCAACCCTGGGAGTATCATCATCATTGGTTCATGCGCTTCTCTGGCTTTTGGGTCCCGCATCCTTTGAAAGGGAACAACAGGACGCAGCGGTATAAGCTCCTTGGCGGACGCTCCTCCATCACCTATGGTCGCATGCCCCTGTAGATCGATAGGTTTGAGCATGCATTTCAAATAAATAACGGAAAGCCCTTTGTCTCTGTGCGTCGTAATGCTCCGTAGCAACTGGAGGGACTCGATATCGTAGACATGGATTACACCAGAAGCCGTGCCGACCAACAAGAGACTGGACGTGAGCGAAATATTCAGGGAAGTGATGGGTTGTCTAGGTGGCGGGCGTGGTTAGGGGCGAAGCGGAGCTTGACAGATTTGAACGAACCCAACCACAATCTCAGGCTGCCCAGCTTCTGCCACACGGATGCTATCATTTCGACCACCCCCGACAGCCACCATAGTTTCATTTGCACCGCGACCCGGCCGTTCTGCCGCAGGTTTGAACAGACTAACACGATGGATTTCTCCACTGGCCGCCGCAGCAAATATCACTCGTTGTGCACTGTCCATTACAACCATTTGGATTGGCCGGGGAAGCGTGAATGTTGTTAAAAGCGGTTTGGAAGGTGAACTTAGGTCCCACAGCTTAATTCTTTGGGTAAGTGAAATGCAAGGAAGCATCAGGCCGAGCGAGGGCATACCTTAACTGAATGGTCCTGTGAACAAGTAACTATTCTGCAATCTGGGAATAGACCGCTTCCGCAGGCGACGTCTAAGACCGGAAGGGTATGGTCCGGCAGGTTACAATGTGGTGCAGGGAGCTCATGTTGCAGTTGAATATCTACAAGACTACGCATACCAGTTATTCATACTACTCGTTAGCAACAATACCACTCACCTCGCAACGCTCCACACGCTCACAGCCGAGTCCTCGGACGCTGAGACGAGTGCGGCATCGTCGCCCGTGAATTTGAGTACATGGACACGCCGGAAATGTGCCTCCCATGAGTTGAGCATTATTCCAGATGCAACCTGTCGCTCTGACGGTAAGATTGGCGGCTTCAGTGATGCATTAGCCGTCGGCTTGCCTCCCAGAGATAAATGCGTCCGTTTGCGGTACCAGCGGCACAGAGAATACCTCTGCTATCCGAAGCAACACTGCATATTTTTTCAGGCAGTATTATGCGCTGGGCTAGTTGATCCTGTTGGGCTTAATTAGGAGCAGGAGACTATCAAACTAGACTGGCAACATGTACCTTTTGGAAGTGGTAAACGTTAAGGATTGGCTTGTCCGTTTGAGCTGAGATTATGAATCCACCCTGAGCTTGTTGCGACTCTACGACAGCCGTGCCGTGAACGAAGGATGATGTCTGTTTGTATGTCGCCAAACTCCCTCCGGTTGTAACGTCATGAAATGCCAAGTGACCAGAGCCAGACGCTGGATTACTCGGACCTAGTCCACAGAGTAAAGTTTCCTGAAGCTTCATCAGAGGCGGAAGCAAGATACCAGTAAGTTTTCCGAACAAAGAGAACAAGTCACGATCTTCTTGGTTACTGGAAATCCAGAAAGCACGGGGGAGGAACCGGCACCCAAGCTCAGCAACGTGTCATACAAAGGTGGTGAACGGTCCAGATGAAAAGACAGACAGTGGTCGAGCCAAATTGGTTTGTGGTGTCGTGGGGGCGCTTATTTGGCTCACCGCCACCGACGGACAACCTAATTCCTCCCCCCATCTGCTCCAATGCCAGAATCACTGAGGCGCGTTCGTGACAGCATCGTCGTCTGGACAGAGGACGATGTTCAGGATTGGATGGTGGAGCTCGGCTACCCGCAGTACGAGGAGCAAATAAGACGTGAGTTGCGATGTTGGGAACGCGGGTTACGCTGATCTGGGGTTGCAGACCATCGTATTTCCGGCAGTATCCTCAGCCTTTTAGACCACGAGTATCTCAAAGATGTTGGCATCAAGTCTGTTGGGCAGCGGTTGGCGATCCTGAAGGCTGTTTATCAGCTCAAGGTTGAACAAGAGATCCCTATCGAACCAGATGCCTATATACCTCCATGTGAGTTTTATCGTTGAAATTTCCCACGGGAGCTAATTGCTCGGTGCAGCCGAGATTGTTGACGAGGTTTCCAGTGAGACCATTACGGTCCAAAAGCTGTGGGTCATGATGGGAGAGCAAGGCGGGTGTGCTACTTGCGTCGTGTTCTACCGACTAACCTCTTCCATAGGCGAGCGGATAAGAAGGCTGGAGCAGGAGAATCAACGGCTTCTTGACACAATGCAAGTGTGCATGGAGGAGCTCGCGACCGTCTCACGGGCCCAACTCCAGGTGAGAGCAACCCCTGGGTGTTAGTGTAGTGGCTGACCGTACCTTAGGGAGAGGTTTCTCTCCGAAAACAGCCCTCTTTCCGATGGGCCCCTCAAGGGCGCGTCGCTCAGTCGCCCACTCGACCGACCCCTGAACCTGTTCACGAATCGCCACGACAATCACCGCACATCCTCGAGGCAGATCTTGGGGTAAAAACGCCCATTAGTCAACATTTTCCCTTGTGCTAATGAATTGCTTCTTTTAGACGTCTCTAAATAAACAACCAAAGCTGCAGCCGTCGATAGGTGAATTGTCGATGGCCGGTTCTATGGTGACACAGGAGCGGCCGCAACGCCTGAGTCGTAATGCGAGCTCCCAGTCGATCACTGCCAACGTCGGCAACACCAGTGTCAACGGAGTCAAAGAAACCAAACCAAGCTCGCGGGATGGAAACGACGTCAACCCCTACAAGAGTTTCAAGGTCACTTTGGACGACCCTTGCTGGAAGGTACTGCCAGCTGCACTCAAAAAGTACAAGATCAGCGACGACTGGCAGCATTATGCTATGTTCATCTGCTATGGAAACACTGGTACGTTTGTCTTGCTTGTCAGTCACTGGTAAATTCTCTCATCAGCAACACAGATCGATGTCTCAGCTACGACGAAAAGCCCCTCCTTCTGTTCCAGAAACTCAAAGACGCGAACAAAAACCCGGTTTTCACCCTACGTCACATCAAAGACATCCGCTCTCCAATCGCTGTCGCTCAACAAAAGCAAGCGACTCGCTCCGCCGCCCGCCGTGGATCACCTGATGCGACCAGCGCCACAAATGGTGCAACCACCCCCGCTCGGCGCCCAGGGCTCGGTGACCAATCGGTCTTGTCACCCAGCATGCTTGCGTACACACGCAACACTCGACTGCACCAGCCATCTGTGCTACAGCCGATCAGTGCTCGCGCCGCCGCGGCCACTGCGGCGGCGGCAGCGATGGCCACCCCGCCATTGGGAACGGCAACTACATTGGCGCCGCAATGGCCTGAAAATGGACAGATGAGCGCTACAGATGCGGACAGGTCCAGGGTGGGCAATGAGCCATCAACAGCGGCCCTGCCCGAGGGGAGGGAGGGTGTTGTCTATGCGACCACCAAGTCGTATGCCATTGCAATCTACCCCTACATGGCCGAATTGGATGACGAGTTTGACGTTTCTGTGTACGTGGTGAATTCATCTCTTATATCATACCGCTAACCTTGGCTTTAGGCATGATGCGTTTATCATTATTGGTCGTGCGAAAGGCTGGTGGATTGTACAGCGAGACTCTCCTGGGACTGGGATGCTAGAGGAGAATGCGAAGCACTCGTGGGTCCCCGCTGGGTGTCTCCTGGAAACATCAGTTCCTCCCGCCACCGCTGTTTCTGAAGCCGTAGGACGGCCCATCATCGACTACGGCGCCACTGATTATAGACCAATTATGCCCATACACTTGACCTCAACGAGCTTTTCTGGTGTTGCACTTCGAACATATCACGTGAAAGGCGATGAAGAACTCGAGCTTATGAAGGACGAATATGTGAGGGTATTCAAGCGGTACAACCACTGGTCATATGTGAGTGCCTTGTCGTCGTAGCTGGGCGTGTTTTGACGCTCCTTGGCAGGCTGTGAAGGAGAGTAACGGAGAACGTGGGTGGGTTCCATCTTGGTTCATAGGCAAGGTTTCAGGCGCGTCTCCTGCCACGCCCAATGCCTCCGCGATGATGAACTCATCGACTGCAAGCACCAACCCTGCGGCTTTTGACGCAATACCGGAAGGCAATCATGAACGACTGCATGTAAACGGTCACCACGCTTCTCCACTTGCCTCTCCCGCATTGGCCACCCCCACTGCTGATCGAGCATAAGCCCTTATCTTTGTAACGTACGGTCGGTCCATGCTTGATGCCCGGACCATCTTGATTGTCGGACTGTCCTTTTATCCATCGCTCACTCCCTCCCTCGTTTTCTCTCGGGTACAAGTCTGTCCTAGTTTCTTGCCTTATTCGCTTATGTTGTCTTGCTCTCTTTGCACTCATCTATGTACCCATTTGCATCATATTCTTTCCGTGTGTTTGTCCATCCAATGTCACATTTTTTGGGATATCGTTCGGTTTGCCAGCAGTTTAATTATTCGGTCGGATTAGGCGATAACGTTGTTTATGCATGGGGTCGGATACATTTGTTTCCGAGGTAGCCACCGCCACCTTGTTTCCCCCACAACCGAAACTTCACCCCTGGCGCCGCTACTTTCGAATTCTAAGCTTGCAACATATCTCCAACAATGGCGCGTCCAAAAAAACGCCTCGGGATGCTGTTATTATTTATTATTGCCCTATTCGATACGGTCACGGCCGCTTACTTGATCAACACGACGGTCTACGATACCGACCTCGACCATGTTACCTATGAACCCGGAGACTTCTGTACCCGGTGGGAGAAACGGCTGTGGTGGGAGACGTGCGGGAACTGGATTCAGCCGTGGAAGTCCGACGTATACAAGAGTCAGGAGCGCGGGTTGACCAGCGCCCATCGCAGCCTTAATCACAAATTGCCCTCTATGGCTATCAACTTCGAAGGTATGTTCAACTATAATTACATCGTCACTTCTGCTGAGTATGTCGCTTGAACAGGCTCGGCAATTTGGCTGTACGGCCCTCCCCGGGCTAACCTCCCAGCAATTCCCCCAGATTATAAGATCTGCGTATACGAAAGTCTTTATATGGCGTCGAGTCGGGAATGCTACCGTGTCAACGTCGCAGAGGCCTACTCAGTAGCTGAGAGTTACGATGAACCAGTTATGATATTCGCCAAAGGCGGTCTCCGATATCAAAAACACCAAGTGGTTATCTCAGTCGGCGACCCTGCGAACCAGACCCGAGCGCATCTCGGAATTCAATTCTCACACGCGATATATACGACTGAGCGACCTACCCCATGGTCAGTGTTATCGCTACTTTGTAGTGTATTATACTCACAGCGGTAAACTCGTATAGGCCTGTGAGAGAAGACCATTGGCGTTTCAGGAGGGTTGTGATGCACGATACGCATCCCCTGCTGTCATACACCCCGAAGCCCGCAATGAGCTGTGTTCTCTGGTGGTGTTCGTATGACGACAACTCGTCCGGATGGACGCCAAGGACATTTCGCGCAGAAAATGGGACTGTTGTATCTTGGCACCAACTCAAGTCACGCGCCGAATTGGGCAGAAATACATGGAGGGTAGAGACGACGGTCACAGGTAAGTGGGGAACTGCGTTGCCTAAATAAGTCAATGAAATTCCTTGGGCTTTCAGCTGGCGCCGTGGCTGTCTACGGTATACCTAAAGCACATATAACCAAAACCGACATCCTCAGCCAGATATGCATTCAAATAGACTTGGGGCCTTGTCGGATGGTGGATGTGCAGCATGCATACCTAAACTCGGAGCACCACCAGGAATCCGTACTGCTGTGGCAACACGATGCACTCGACCCAGCTCGCAAGACACATCTGTCTATTCGACTTGTGGAGATTGGCGACGGCCGAACAAGTGTGTTCCCGTTCAAGGCGATTCATTACTTTGAACCTCAGCAATATGCTAGGCAAGCCAAGCATTTATTAAGCGGGACTCAACTAACTCGGGCATGATTCAGCCCAGATCCGCCTGTTGAGCGTGTGGAGAATATCGAGATCGCTCATAACGAGGTGCGCTTCACGTATAAGCCCAATCGTCGCTGCGTGGGGTACGGCTTTTTTGGATCGTGCAATGAGTGGCTGGAGCCCTGGGTTTTGCGAAAGGAAGGTCCGTTCGGGAGCATGGTAACCTACCGAAGTACTATATCCGCATATCGAACAACGGACGATCCAACTGTTACATTCCGTTTCCTAGGTGAGTTTATCCTGGGACCCAAACACGAGATAATAACCCGATTACCAGGCTCTGCTGTCTACGTTTACGGAGCTCCAAAGTTATTTATCAAGGCTCCGTTTGCATCACAACGCGTCTGCGTCGACGATATCTGCCACATTGTCGACGTGGAGCAGGCTTATTTGAACGCTCCTCAAGACATGGTGTTCCAATCCGTTGAACAGCATGCGTCTAATCTCCAAGGGTTCGGAACTAGCAAACACAACCCAGGAAATCAGAGCAATGTCACGACCTCCTTAGGCTTGCACCCGGAGTACGAACCTGTGCTAATCTGGGGCATCACTGGCTTGGACGATCGAGTTCCTCATACGCTACAAATGGCACTCGCCTCTCTGCCTTGCGAAGATGACGCCGAGATGTCGATAGCGAAGGTGGTCTATACTAATAAGCAAGGAAACCGCCCAAATACACCTCTCCCCCAGCCAGATCCCCGGTATGAGGGACCGTCCACTCCCCCTTATGCACGAAAATGGCTGCCTGTGGACCCACCTTCACCATTACCATCGCGTACCCCCACCCCGCCAACTTCACGTTCTCCAATGCCGCTAGTAATTGTTATACTCGCCTCAACCGTTTTCTTGGTTTGCTTGATCTCTCTTTTCCTATATATTGCACCCAAAAGCAGCGAAAGGGAGCCTCTGTTGCCTCGCCCACCTCCGCCTCATGCTACTCAAACAACCCCTTCGGTGGTGTCTCCGCCTCCGAGTTACACGCAGCTGCCATCGAATGCTGGGCCTCCATACAACATAGTTGACGACGCTCGGACCATTACCTCGACCACGTCCACGGCGCTACCGCAGTATAACCAAGGACTGAGTGAGGGACGAGTGCGGCAGGAGCGTACAGCGGAGTATGTCGCTGAACAGAGGGCCGGACGAAATCCGGGTGGTGGGTCTGGGAGCATTAATGGCGAGGGACCAACGAGGCATGCGGGCCGTGGAGGTGGAGGGCGTAGGCAGGGGGGACAAAGTGGGATCTAACGCGGTAACTTGCAATAACCAAAGACTTTTCTTTGTGAGGCGTGGCTGTTGGTAGTGGAGACGTTTGCAGTTGTTTATGTAAATTGGATCGATTTATCGCCACAATCCCCATCCAAAATAACGGGTCCTAAGGATTAGCATTAGTAATCAGACCCTTCGAATCCGGCCCTCGATCAAACGTTGCGCTGGCAAGCTCGAAGTGTGTGCGTGTTGCTTGGGTAAGGGTAGTATTGCTAATAATTTTATTGTTTCCTTTCCTCGCAGATTGGTGTAATTTGCAAACAGTCGCAACTATGTTTTGTTCCGTGCTAACTCTCATTGCACGGGCTGTATGCTTCAATTAAGCGATTGAGTATCCTAATCGTGCATTTTGGGGACACAAGTAAGCGGGGTCGACCGCCCGATCACGGGCACTTTAGTTATAAAATGAGACAAAATCCATTCTCAGTCTCTGGCGCTTGACCGCCCTGTTTTGGTTGGGTGGCAACGTACATGGCCTCATGACACCCGGATATTTTGTTTCCGACGTTATAAGATAGCCACAATCCCCCCGTCACGAAAACATCGCTTTCACGCACCTCTGCTTTCGTATCTCATATTACACAGAACGCATCTTCGGCCATGGCGCGCCTGAAGACGCAGATCGGTATATTGCTCTTGGTTGCTGTCACTCTACTCGAAGCGGTTGCTGCCCGCTTGATCAACACTACAATTTACGACACTAACATTGGACATGTCACTTATGAGCCCAAGGACGACTTTTGCACTCGGTGGAGGAGCAGCTGGGTGTTTTGGAGGGAATGTGCGGTCTGGGCCAAGCCGTGGAAGCCCACCGTGTATCACAGCCAGGGGCGATTCGTGACCATGCACAGTAGCCTCAACCATCAGCTGCCCTCGGTAACAGTCGAGTTTGAAGGTGTGGGACTCATTGCCTGGTACTTTGCACTCGGCTGAATACTCTTCTTTGGGTAGGTCCGGCGATTTGGCTGTACGGTCCGCCGCGCGCTCAGTTAGCAGGGGTTCCCCCTGATTACAAGGTCTGCTTGTATGAAAGCCACCGCTTGGCAGCGGACGAGGTTTGTTACCATGTCGATGTCGCAGAGGCATACTCGTCAACCGAGCATTACGACGAGCCCGTTGTAATATTCGCAAAAGGCGGCTTACAATACCAGCAACACCGAGTAGTTGTGTCCGTAGGCGATCCCATAGACAACACCCGGGAACATCTCGGAATCCAATTCTCTCATGCGGTATACACGGTCGAGCGACCTACTCCATGGTTTGTGCTTGACAATTGTCTGAATATAATAGGCGCTGACGTCGAACTAGGCCCGTTGAAGAAGATCATTGGCGTTTCAGACAAGTTGTGGTCCACGATACTCATCCTCTATTGTCCTACTACCCGACACCGAGTACGTCCAGCTGCTCGAGCCCGTGGTGCTCAGGCACAGGATGGACGCCAAAGACATATCGTGCTGAAGACGGGACCGTTGTATCCTGGCATGAGCTCAAGTCACGCGATGAGTGGAACAAGGGTCTTTGGGGTGTCGAAACGACGATCACAGGCAAGTCTGGATACTGGCCAAGTTGGTGATTCGATGACATCTGACAATACTCTCAGCTGGCTCCGTTGCCATATACGGTATACCCAAAACACATATCACTCGCACGGATTTCCTCAGCCAGATATGTGTTCGTATCGACTTCGGTGGCTGCGAGATTGTGGATGTGCAGCACGCATACCTAAACTCGGAACACCACCACGAGTCTGTGCTGCTGTGGCGACACGATGCACTCGACCCGTCTCGCAAGACGCACGTGGCTGTTCGATTGGTGAAGACCACTAGGGACGAGACAAGCGTGTTTCCGTTCAAGGCGATCCATTATTTCGAACCGCAGGAATACTCTAGGTAAGCTGGGAAGCGTCTAAGCATGACTTGACTAACTTCTTTGTGATTTACAGTCCAGATTCGTCCGTCGGGCACTTGGAAAACGTCGAAGTTGCGCACGACGACGGTGCCATTGTCTACCACCCTGGACGCCGCTGCGTGAGACACTTTGCGTGGTGGTGCACAAAATGGTTCGATCCTTGGGTGTGGCGAGAGGAAGGCCCATCGGAAAGTCGGTTGACCTACCGAAGCACTGTATCATCGTACAGAACGACTGAGGACCCAGCTATCACATTAGACTTCCAGGGTGAGTTGGCTTCATGTGCTGGGCTTCCGATAATAACACTCAAATCGGTTCTAAGGCTCCGCTGTCTATGTTTACGGCGCTCCAAAGTCGTTTATCCAAGATCCACATGCGCCACAACATGTCTGCCTCAACAGTGTCTGTCATATCGTTGACATGGAGCAGGCGTACCTGAATGCACCTTTAGGCATAGAACTACAATCCGCCAAGCAGCAGGTACCCGATAGCCTGGCGCTCAATGCTGAGGAGCAACGCGATATGGAGACTCCAGATAACGTGACATTGTCGAACATACATCCGGAGTACGCGCCTGTGCTAATCTGGAGTATGACCGGTCTAGATGACCAGGTCACTCATAACTTGCGACTGGCACTCGCGGCGTTACCTTCTGACGAGAATGCGGAAATGTCTATCGCAAAGGTGGTCTATACCAAGGTTTCGTATGAATCAGGACAGTCACGTCCGGAGACGCCCGTGCCTCAGCCAGATCCTCGATACGAGGGTCCGTTGTATCCTCCACATGCTCGAAAATGGGTTCCTCGCCTCCCTCCACCGTCACTGCCGCCCCCGCCTCGCCCGCCCGCTCCAAGTCCACCCCCGCGCTCAGATTCACCTCGGCGTCCGCCTTCTACCTCGGACTCAACAACCATCATCGTGGTCGCGTTAGCTCTCCCATTTGCACTGGTCATTATTTTCTTATTCATCGCGGCATGCGGCACAACGGGCGAAAGGCGGCCCTTAATCGCCGCCCATGATTACTCCCCGCCACCTCGCCGTTATTCGTACCCCGCACCAGTTATTCCCGTAACCCCACCAAATTTCGCACCCGGCCCTAGCGTCCCGCCATCAAAACCAAAGTTCAAGCCGACTACGCACCCGGAGACGCCCTGGTCTATTTCTAGGTCGAAGAATACTCCGGCCTCCAGTTATACACCAAGCACCGCACCACAAGACCCCTCCCGATCCAACCAGCATTCAGCCGACAACTTTTACAAAGCTATCCCCAGCCCATCAATTTCTGGACCGTCGTCTACTGGGCGCAATGCTCCAAAGCAACCTGAAAGAAACAACCTTGGGCCCGCCCCTGGTCATAACCTGGCTTCGGCGCCCACTGTAACTTCAACCACGTTGATTCAACCTCGGCCCTCTCACACCCATCAAACCGTTGCTTCTCCGGTGGCCTCTCAGCCGCCTAGTTACACGCAGCCACCCTCGTACACAGGATCTCGGGATAACGCATCCCTTGACTCTCGAACCGTCACTTCGAGCGCATCTACAATACTCCCGTCGTATACGCAAGTGCTAAGGGAGAGCCAGATGCGGCTGGAACGTGCTGCAGAGTATGTTGCTCAGCAGAGGTCCCTCCAGTCACAACGCCAGCCCACACTGTCTCAGCTACGCAGCGAAACCATCCAAGGCGCTAGCCCAGTTGGTGCCGCCCCAGCCAACAGAACCACCGCTCCGATCTCGGCCTCCCATCACGCCCCTCAAGGTTCAAGCAACGACCCACAGCAACGGCCGCCGAGCCGCTCTGGGTGGGTAACCGGCCCGGCAGTAGTACAGAGGAGCGGGCAGCTGCCTACCACGACCAGGCGGGACAATGCACAGCAGCACACAGTTGTGAACATTCCCCGCGTCGAGGGGAATCCACCCCGAGCTCACTCCCGTGCCGACAACCGTGGGTATATGCCGCCAGCTCAGAACGCTACGGTACCAAATGGATATATGCGCGGCGGATCCAGCCAACAAAACTCTGTGAACCGTGAAATACCCGGAGTCTCAGGAAGCGGTATTGGCGGCGGTAACTGGCGCACGAATACTCCATCAGCTCGCGGGACGAATAGTCGTGGACGAGGCGCTCAAGGGAACAACGGAAACGGGAGAAACCCCAACACTGGGGCCGAAAGGCCCAACAACAATCGTGGTAATGACCAACAGAGGGGCCCCGGGGAAGGAAATGGGGGACGCGGGGGGCACGGAGGACGAGGACGTGGGCGCAGAGGACGTGGGCAAGGACGGCAGAACGGAAATTAAGGTCATGGCTGGACATGCACCGAGCATTTTAAAGGAATGATGTGGTTTACCGAGTAGCTGTATACTACCCCAACTTACGCAATGCAAATAGGGAGATTCATAGCGGGTCAGGTTGAAGAATTGATGTTTGTTTGTGAGAAAAGGTTCAGCGCTGTAAAGAGACTCATGAATTCGGGAGTTGGGCGTCACGGGTTTACAGTAATCTACCGATTTACGACTAAATAAGTATATACGCATGCATCATTCACATTTATAAACCAATGTTTCTCCAAGAGTCTGGCAGGTATCAATTGCTCAGGCATAACCGCATAACTCCTGCTGCGGCTCACTGTCGGAAATCAACCACACAACTCCCGCTAACGACACCTGGGGCCAGCTTTGTGCTTATTGATCCAATATTCCATACCGGAATAGGAAGCCACCACGGGGGAGTTAGGACATGAACAACCGTTTTCACATAATATGTGATAAGCAGAATGAAACGTTGTGGTTTGGCGAGCCGCCCCCAGTCCCGAGGACCCATAAACTACCTTGAGATGTGTTAAATCCATAGGACGGCAGGTGGCTAAAACGTATTGCAACCTATTCGTTGGTTCGGTAAGCGACGTCACCAAAACATTTTCTTTCCGATACAGCAAGCAAAGGTGGATGAGTTCCAGTCTCCACTAAACTCGAGCCCCTCTTTGGGGTATGAGGCTCGCACCCCTGCCGCGTATGACTATTACTCCAACCAGCCACGCACCCCCTCGCTCAGCGAATAGGGCCCTATATAATATCTACTCGAGGTTTAGTGCATATACCCGCCTTAGAATGTTGTCAAGGAGCCAGCACAAGAGGTAATGGTTTCTGGCCCCATTGTCACAATGACTGACAATAAGCCGACCCGTAAAGAACGTATATTCTCCGAGGAGCGAATATAAATAATACGCGGACCGAACACCCTGGCTAATAACACAAGCACACATTGTGGGAGCACCGACCACTACACATTGTGAGCAGCGCCGCGGCTGTAGTACGGCGGTGCCTCCTTGACCGGGCCTTCAGCCTGAATTGACTCCGCTGATGCTTGATATGACCTTGGGTATGCTTCCAAAGTATTCGGGCTCCCAGCTGGAAGAGCGCTCTGGTCGATTGTGATGGAAGGGTTTGCGTGAGCCACACGAGCGGGGAAATTAGACGCGAACATCGTGCCACCAATGGGGACATCTTATTGAGGAGCGCTGGGAGGGGTGGAGCGCAGAGACTGTGCAGAGGGAGCAAAGGTGGAAACGGGGGCCATTGGCGTTAGGGGTGGGTTCGATGGAGCGGCGGCTCGGTCTGCGCAATGTCTGCTGAAACTGGCGACTCTTCGTACGAAGTCTGTAATCAAGTTGAACCAGATACAATCAGTCTGGTGCATTTCCCGAACCAAAGGGACTCACAGTACCCAATGGCAGACCTCACAACCATCGAGACTGTATAATACCAGCTCATCCTGTTTCTCGCCGTCTCGCAGTTCCGTTGCGCACTTGTGCGCCCAATTCCACCTCGACGCCCGCTGATGCTCTTGCACTCTGGGATAAGCGAGTCGATAGACTTGGTAAAGAACATGGCGATAACGGCTATATCCAAGGCGAGCTGGAGGAGGAACCATGCATAAAAGAGAATGTAATAGAGACGCGCAGCCCGAGCGTGTAAGCGTGCCGTTGCAAAAATCCTGGAAATTCAGAGTTGGTATTGTGATCATGCATGGAACACGGGGAGCTCACCCGATGGCAGAAGCTAGGGAAAGCGATATGCTAAGTATTGCCAGAGCAAGCAGGAGAGCTTTGGTCGTGACTGTGATTTCGATCGAAGCCGAAGCTAGACTGTTTATCAGCAACACGCAAATCTAATTCGGTCAAACGCGAACAAACCATTAGCAAGTAGCATGAATGCCACTCCAGCTGCTGCTGCACCCCCCAGAAAATATAGCCAAGCGAGGATCATGACCCCACCACGGCTGTATCATTTACTGCTCAGTATGTGCCCTTCTAGGAACAAAGGGTACTCACATCGGGATGCAGCAGCAACATTTGCGAGCCCCTTTCGGTTCTGGCCGGGCAGGCATGACAGACAGGTGTCGAGTCAAAATGAGTGTGAGGCGTAAAGATCGGGAGGGACCAAAAATGTGTAGTTTTCGCCAGTGCTCCAGCCTGTATTTATACTTCCCGGGATGGTACGCCCGGTAAATTCTATTCCCTTGGCGCGCCAAGCGAAACTGCATGCGGGCCGACGGCCAGGAACGCCGTTGGTAGAAGTCGATTCCGTAACCCGTCTTATCCTTCTGCTATTGATCCAGAGTGGCGAGGGATGACTTGGCACCACTACCTGGTTTAGTTTTTACGAGTCTCACAGAAGCGCAATAGCGAAATCTAGGGGTTTCCGATCTCTCAGCCCTTGCGTATCTGGTGACTCGGCTGTGATGAAAGTGCAGCCCAGGTGTTCCAGCGCGATGCCGACAAAGAGAGGTGGCCGGCAGAAGGGCGTTGAAATGACCGTACAAGCACGAAGCGAGGTCACGGCTAAATTCCGGGCTCGAAGAGCCACGGGTCCCGATTCATAAAATATTTCAGACTTGGTCCATTGTACACCGGTACCTGTACGATACCACGTACAGCCAAGCTCAACCTCAGTGCAGTTTCCGTATGGGTGAATGCCATGCATCAGGTTATCCATATCGTTGGTATAAGCCTGATACCCCACCCGTAGCTGTAGATGCAGCGGGCTGGCCCCAGAGTCAATATATTGGCGAGAGTGCGAGCGGTTTGAACGATGCACCAAGCTGTAGGTACTTAATCATCTTGTTGCTCAGTAGAACCGACAGACATATAACCTCCTTGACAGTAGACGAGAGGTTTCCTAGCTTGAGCTGGATCGCCCTCTGGTTCAAGGACGCGCGTGACACGAGCAATAAACAACTCGGATGAAAGTTCGTTCCCTCGTGTTGCCTGGCTGACCTCTGGTATTCCAAAATTCTCAAGGACTTTGGCTGATAGCGGCAGGGACATCAGGACGGAAAACAAGAGTGTGCCGACGGTTTCCTTAAACACCGGAAAACCATCCTCAAGCTGATAGGCAGCGGAGAGAAATGGCTTCGGGTATAAATCAGGACGCGAGAACTGGACGGCCAATTGGGATTGGTGAGCAGCAAGGATATTGACCGCGCCGTGTATAGCGCCTGGGCCGGCGTGACGATTGAGGTGCAGTGCATCAGCAAGTCGCGAGGGTTGTCGGATGGAGAACACAACCAAAGGGAGTGGGTGCAGCGCAATAGACGAGAACGATGACAGTGTTGCACCATGCAGCGACTGGTCGGCGTCATTTAGACGAGTAGATACCACAGTTACTGGCTGAGCGCAGGAACGCATCAGATTGCGAAGCTGTTGTGCAGCATCAGGCGTGTTTGGGGGCGGTGCCGTGGAGTTGCGCCGAATATGTAGGGTCTATAAAATCGTTGCGCAAGAATGTTGATAAGCTTTATGATTCTGCCATACCTTGGGCCACCTACATGCACCCCTCATCCTCATACGTACTCCATGCATACAAGTATGATATCTAGCTCGTTTATATCAGCACAACTCGACGCTATTTGTGGTTGTGAAGATCCTAATTCCTAAGTTATATTGCTAGATTACCGCTGGGTAACGTCAGGAAAGATAATCCGATAACATAAGTTAAAAGTACATAAATAGTATACAGGCGGGCGAACGCGGATGCAGACAAGAGAGTACAGACATCATCGCTGGGGGTTGGGTGGTGCTTGCATTGCTGCAGCGGTTGCGTTTCGTCGCTGCTGCAAGGCTGCTGCGTACTGGAGTTGCATTGGTTGGCCGCGCCCAATGGCTATCGGCATCTGCCCGGGCGCTGGCATTCGCCACGCTGGCTGTCCCGGCATCTGCATCGGGAAGCCCGGATACTGCATCATATTTGGCGCACCGGGGAAACCCATCCGCTGTTGCATTTGTTGGAACATGGCCATTTGCATCGACGGGTCCATAGGCATCGACATAGGATTTTGGGGCTGTTGCATCCCGGGGGCCTGTTGCATCCCTTGTTGCCCTGGCGCAGAGCCGGGACGGGCTCCCTGCTGGTCTTGCTGGGGGGGCTGAAGATTCGCGGCACCGTTGGGGCCAAGTGTTAGCGGGGCAGCCTGTCGTGGACTGTTTCGTGCGATACCAGCCTGTGATGCCGGCCGAGACGGTGGCAAAGAGTGAGGGCTTCCAGCCCGGGCCGCCGCCTGCTGCTGGTTTTGCGCGGCAATGAGGTTTGCGTGCATATTCAGAGCCTGTGGCTGTTGTTGGAGCCCCTGAAGGGGGTTGTAGCCTGATTGGCCGGGCTGACCTGTACCATTGTTGACCATCATTCCGTTAGCAATGTTCATGCCCAAATTTCCGTAGTTGTACACTAGCTGACCAGGGTATTGAGGATGCGGTTGTTGACCTATGATGCCACCTGGAGGTGGAGCTGGGGAGGCAGAATAACGTGGGGTAGGGGTGGGTTGTTGTGTATGGACTGGCATTTGCGGAGTAAGCGTAATGTGTGGTTGTTGGGGGGTTCCTTGTTGTGAACCGCCTGGCAAAGGTACATTCCCCATGGCGGGCGTTTCGGTCTTCATGCGTTTTTTCGGAGGGCCGCCGCTCACAAGCTGCTGGTATGTGGGTACTGGAGACAGCCCAGAGAGGGGAGGCGCGCCTATTCCTAGAGTGGACTGGGCATCCTCCTTTTTGCCAGTTGCAGAGCTTGGAGAAGCCTGTACAGATTGAGGAGAGTCTATGGATTGACCGGAGGCGCCGTTAGGGGGTAGTTGCATAATTAGGTTGGCAGGAGATGGTTCGACCGAAGATGCTGTACCGCGGCGACTGTTTTGCCCATGCTTTTTCTTCCCGCCATTTAGCTGCGGCGCGGAGCCCTGGCTAATGCTGTTCTTCCGGGGTTTGCCTTTTGAGTTAAAACCAGGACTAGGCGCATCAACCTGCATGGGGGAATCGGCACTGTCGGTCTTCTTCTTTTTATTCTTTTTCTTCTGACTCGAAGAGAATTCGTCGGCTGAGGCTAGAGAAGTAGGCGCGGACGCGGGAGGTGGAGTAGGAGTCGGAGCTAGAGATGGCTGTGGGCTAGGACTATGCGGAGGGGGGGAAGGAGCACGTTCGCCACGGCGACGCTGGTCCAAGAATCCTTGTTGTCGGAAGCTGTATCCATTGCACATGAGTTTTTAGGTCTTTCGCAAAATATGGGTACTTACTCCGCATGAAATATACGTGTGGAGCGAGGGTTCATGACATTCATAAACTTGTCGCGTTCCGCTTTGCGAGCACCATCGTCACGTTTGTCGTTTTCCATCGAGCTGTGCTTTCGTTTCACCGAGTCAAACGAGGTAGAAGACATCGCAATCGCTGCAATCCTGCTGGCAATAGGGTCAGGGTCTAGGCACAGAGGGGGAGCTGTGGCAGCCTATTAAAATGGTCAGTACAGTACCAGAGGGAATTACATCTACGACGACACATACAAGAACTTTTGCTTCAAATTCGATCGCTTGTTGGTCTGTCCAAGTGCCTCCGTTTCTTGTGTTCATCAGGCCGATATCTGCCCACAAGGTCTCTCCATTGGGATATAACACTACACGTTTGATCTGAGATGGGTTAGCCTTGAGCTTCCCGGGATTAGATGGAGGGTCAGAGGTCGGTTCCGAGGACGTCATGTGGTCGTGTTCCTCGACGATAAGACATCCTATTGAAGGAAATCAATTATGACCTAACAATATAATAATTAAGTGCGACGAACCGTCATAAAATGGTACGTTTGCTTGGTCAAACATCTCAAGCATGTCGACAGGTACGCGATGCGCTCGTATAGATTCCAGTATCGACTAGGGGCCGTCGTCAGTGATTTTTAACAAGAACACTGCAAGTTTCTGACCACTGCTGGAGATGTATACAAGAAATTCCGAGCACTGTTGTCTTTATTCAAGGACCAATGCCCAGGATGTAGATGGACAGCAAAGGAAGGTGGCGACTTTGAGAATCTAGCTAGGATCTGTTCTTCTCGTTTCTTCAAGTTATAAACGGCAGACATGCCAGCACAGAAGTACACAATAACCGAAAGGCCACCAGTAGGTCAGCAGATGCAAGGCGCAGCCAGGCCAAGCGCAGACGTGGTTGTGTAATGGAAGTCGCCAGCGCTTAGCGGGTGTTGATCTTGTCACATGACCATTAGCAAACATTGCAGAAACTACGACCGTGGCATGCATCATGGAGTCTCAGCTCAAAGAGGTACATTGCGACTTCCTTTAAGCTGCACCCCAATGCTAAGTCAACCCAGCTTCTAGGCTTTCTTCACGATCGAAATCCTCAAGTCAGGCAAATTGCGCTCGAGAACCTCCTCCCCCACACCACTAAAGAGGCGCCACTTCGACGGATCTTTTTCGATCAGCTTGGCAGCGGAGGAGTTGGAAAGGTCAAGGAGCCGGAGTCCATAAGAGATCTCAAAATTTTATGTCGAGATCAACCAGTAAGGTTCTCCCATATAACGCGGAGACTTGGTTAAATAATAACGCATGGCAGGCAATAGCCCACGATGCGTTCCGGGCCCTTGTGAATCTTTCTGATTCTACTCTCGTCGTTCCATATTTGTCGGAGCCTCGGTTCTTAGAATTTCTCGTCGCATACATTCTAGTGAGCTATATGGTTACCTCCTGCCGAATCCAACTAACGACCCATTGATGGAAGCATCCCCAAGCACTACTTGCAGACCTGGCTTGCATGATTTTATCCAACATCACTATGAACCCTAATGCGATCCAAACGCTACTGTCGCTCAAAATACGAATGGAGGGCAACCGCCCTATTGCATCACTTTCTGCAACTGCTCCTGGGCCACCATCAGACCCTGTGGCCATCGCCCGTGAAGATGATGCGATCACATTGCTAGTCGATGCATTTATCGATGCCGCCGCTGTACCAGGCACGGCCAAAGAGCAAAGGAAGCGAAAAGGAGACCTACATTTTCTTTCTAGCGTCTTTGCAAATATTACAGTAGTGAGTACTGACCAAGTTCTACCAATATGACGACTTATCTTCTTTTGTCAGACTCCAGCTGGGCGTCTTTCGATGCTCTCAGTGCGCAAACAAACCCAAGAATTCCTACTATCGGGGTTGCTTTCATTTACCGAACACCCCGATCCTATACGAAGAGGAGGAATCGCATCCACTCTCAAGTCAGTAGGAAACACTATCTCACTGGACAAATTTCTAAACTATGGCTAGGAACTGTGCCTTTTACACACCAGCTCATGTGGCACTGCTAAAACCGGAAGACGAAATGACTACCATACCTCCTGACCCTGCAGAAGCAAAGGGGATGAACCTTCTTTCTTTCATTTTACTCCCGCTAGCGGGTCCAGAGGAGTTCGATCTCGAGGCATGCCTAGCCCCTTCTCATCACATGCCATGCGTACGCCTAACCTACAAGTCCGCAGGATATTGATAAACTCCCAGCGTCCATCCAATTCCTCCCTAGTACCAAAAAACGCGAAGCGGATCCGTTTATTCGCCTCGCCCACATCGAGACGCTGCTGCTTCTTTGTACTACTCGACCAGCCCGAGAGTACATGCGGGCTAAAGGAGTTTACGAGGTCGTCCAGAAGATGCATGAAACCGAAGAAAATGTGCCGGTCAGTGAGCTATCATTGATACAGTGTTTAACATTCTGAAAAATTTCCAGGTGATGGAGCATATCGAACGGCTGGTTAACTTCCTAAAAAGAGATGAGGGGGCTGAGATTGAGGAAGGGACTTCCGCCAACAGAACTACGACAGGCGGGGACGAAGACGAAGATGACGTGATTGTTGAAATATGAGATTTAGTTTTAAATTACCAACGACAAAGCTCGCGCTGCACATGCAGCAAGCAGTATGACGGTCAAAGCATCCAAAACGGCACCCTTCGGATCTACTGCCATTAGCGCCGAGATGACGGGATTTTGATCACAGATCTTTTGGAGGAGTGATCTACGCAGAACAACCACTCACTAAATTTTTGGCAGGATGGAGCAGCACACAGGTGAGCAATGCGGCTATTCCCATTGTTTATGCACATCACCTAGCGCGCATATATAGCGTTACTCTCCGTGTACGATAAGACGAACCTGCTGGAATTGGCTAAAGGCCTTAAGGACGCGGGTGTTCGCCTTTTGGGGTCTGGTGGAACAGCGAAGAAAATTAGGGAGGCCGGAATTGAGATAACGTAAGCTCTTTGTGCCCGTGGCTCATTCGAATTACAATGTTTGCGTGTAGCGACGTTTCCGACATTACTAAAGCGCCAGAGATGCTGGGTGGGCGGGTCAAAACTCTTCATCCTGCTGTTCACGGAGGTCAGTCCGAATATGTACACCCAATGGGCTCCTATTAACAATGGACCGTCAGGAATATTGGCCCGTTCGATCGCATCCGACCAAGCGGACCTAGCTGCTCAATCCATCTCCCCAATCACGATCGTGGTATGCAACCTGTACCCATTCGCCGCTACGATATCCAAACCGGACTGCACTTTGGCCAACGCTGTTGAGGAGATAGATATCGGTGGAGTAACTCTTCTTCGAGCCGCTGCAAAGAATCACGAGCGGGTGTCTATCCTCTCTGATCCTGCTGATTATGAGCAATTCCTCGCGGCGTGGAAGGCCGGCAATGGATCGATTCCTTCGGCTTTGCGGAACACACTAGCCCTCAAGGCATTCGAGATGACTGCGACCTACGATACTACAATTTCTAGCTACTTCCGGGAGCAGTACGCTTCTTCCCACTTGTCCGTTGAGCAGCTCGCCGGAGAGGTGAAACGCATGCCGCTGCGCTACGGAGCAAACCCACACCAGAAGCCGGCACAGGCGTTTGTCGATCATGGGAAACTTCCCTTCAAAGGTGAATTTAGTTATTATATGCGAGGCAAAATGCTCGCTGACTATGTCTTTTCGTGATAGCGTTGGCTGGGTCGCCTGGATACATCAACTTGCTCGATGCACTCAATGCGTATGCTCTGGTGTCTGAACTCCAGGAGGCACTTCAGCTCCCTGCTGCTGCGTCTTTCAAGCATGTATCACCAGCAGGAGCGGCTGTAGGAATAGAACTAGATGGAACCGAAAAGATAGTCTATGGCGTCGACGATTTGAAGGAGCCACTGACACCGTTGGCATGCGCTTACGCCCGAGCTCGAGGTAACAGTTCCGCCTTCTACTGTGTGCAACCTAAATCCTAATGTGTTTGTAGGTGCGGATCGCATGTCATCATTTGGCGATTTCATTGCATTGTCTGCGCCATGTGACCTTGCGACAGCGAAAATTATTTCTCGCGAGGTATCTGACGGCATCATAGCGCCGGGCTACAGTGACGAAGCCCTTGAGGTCTTGAAAAAGAAAAAGGCGGGCAAGTACTGTGTTTTGGAGGTATGGTAAACATATAGGGGCATGAGTATATTCTGAGAGTACACTGCGTAGATGGACCCGACATACGTACCCGCCAAGCTGGAAACGAGACAGGTGTATGGCGTATCGCTTCAACAAAACCGCAACGACGCAAAGATTACCCCCGACCTATTCGGTAATATTGTCAGCTCCAACAAAGACGTGCGTGTTTTATTTGAATATTTGTTATCGTAGGCCTCTGACATCATTTGTAGCTTCCCAAAGACGCGGTGGTCGATCTTATTGTTGCCACCCTCGCGCTCAAGTATACACAATCAAACAGCGTCTCGTATGCGCTCAGGGGGTCCATCATTGGACTTGGTGCAGGCCAGCAATCTCGCATACACTGCACTCGCCTAGCCGGTGGCAAGGCCGACAACTGGTGGCTTCGCCATCACCCGAGGGTGCTCCAGCTCCCTTTCAAGAAAGGCGTCAAGCGGGCCGAAAAGGCCAACGCTATCGACCTTTTTGTTGGAGGCGAAGAGTTAGAGGGGGGCGAGAAGAAACAGTGGGAGTCTCTATTCGAGACGATTCCAGCGCCGCTTTCTACCGAAGAGCGCAAGGCTCATGCTTCCAAGCTAGACGGAGTTGTGTGCTCGAGTGACGCCTTCTTCCCCTTCCCTGACAACGTTCATCGTGTCCGAAAGAGTGGCGTCAAGTACCTTGCGGCCCCGGGAGGGAGTGTCATGGATGCTGAATGCATCAAGGCAGCGGATGAGCATGGCATCGTGTTTGCTCATACACCCCTCCGTTTATTCCACCATTAAATTTGTATTTTTGAGATTAACTGCAGAATGAAGGATATCTCCAATTTGTTCTTGTTTGATGCCCTGGTGTCATGTGACATCACGCTGCACTCAGCGTGTCTTGCATCACCACCGCTAGCCGTGTAACCTACCTGGGCATTCTACTAGTCTCTGGGACTTCCAAAGCTATATAATAAAGTACTGTGACTTACCAGCTTGTTTTGATACCGACCCACCTGGCTGAGACGTATTGTATCTGGGCTGGTATAATTAGCTGCGGTGGTTTTTCGGGCACTCGGGGTGAAAGTCTTGGATTAGTGTCTTGTTTATGTCAACCATTTCAGTCCCTGAACACTTATGGGAAACCTTGTTACCATTGACCGGTTTGAATGTTGAGCCGCCTGAACTCTTAGAACTGCTGCGAAAACACGTCAAACCTAGGATAGAAGACACGTCACCCGAAATACCGTATGACCTCATTACTGGCATATCAAAATGGAGCGGTTCGGAGAAAGGATCCAGGATCTTGAAAGAGGACGGCCTTGGTGTGTATTCGATCCGGGCTCTGCAAACAGCCAGACTGAAAACAATCTAGATCCTAAATCTTATTTGCTCATTCCTTTGCTCGCTGGTACAACCTTTGCACCGTCTTCGAAACCACCTCCAGTGGCACCACCTCAACTCGACTCCTCCCATGATAGGCGCGCAATTACAGCGCTGTTAAACGGCATGCTGAGTGTAGTGGGCGTGGGCTTTGCAGCTTGGTGGGCGGCCGGGAATATTCATTGGAGGAATGAGAATGTGAGCCTGCCTATGCGCGCCGTTGTGACAGTGCAATTGAACTGTGTCGCAGAGAGTTTTACTTGCGCTAGCGGCTTCTATTATCGTTGCAGCGGCGGAGGGAATCTTGTATGCAATTTGGAGCGATCGACAAGAGAAGAGGCAACGATCTAAGCGTAATCGCTTGAAAAAGAGGCCGAAACCGGTTGATGTAGAAACTATGCGGGTCATTGAGGCGGCGGGCGATGACGAAAAGAGCACAACACGTCGACGAATTTACGAGTTCAATCATGAAGAGAATCCTGTTCCTTCACAATCTTAGCATATGTCTACCATCACCGTATAGACTGAATTCATGTCATACTCCTACTCTACGATTCGTACAACCCCCCAAAACGTGATCCATCGTAAGGGCGATCAAACACCTTTGTGGTCTTTCTGGTCCAGCATCTTAGATATGTATGAGCTAACAAATCTTCGCTCTTCTAGTTGGGTTCGGCTCAGACCCTTTGCTCCATTAATATATCCAAGGCAATTCTAGGTCACAAAATGCTGAAATTAGTGGATTGAAGGCGGGCATTACCATATACCTACCTCTGCCCCGCATTTGCATTGGAAAGGTTGATCCATGTCCCACTCAGTCGAAGGGTAGAAAAACGAAAGCTCCTCCCCAGGGTGAATATCACGGAGCGCACGAAAGTTCCACTCGGCCTTGTTGGGGGAGGTCAAGTCGAATGCGGCATTTGGGGAGCAAGAGTGGTTGACTGAAGCGTAATTGAGACTGAGTAAAGCTTGAGCAAGTATCATTGTTTCCCTCACCGTAAACCAGGACTGAATTCAGTTCGATGTGAGCGTCTGGTTCGACCCCATATTGCACAGTGCTCCAGGACTTTTTCGTCCGACTGGTCCCTGTGAGTCGCGTGATAATCTTCCCGGCTTTGAAGGGCTAGAAGGCGACTTAGTTTAGAAAATGCATGAAAACTGGTTGCTTACCTGGAGGCATATTAAGCCCGAGTTGAATTCCCCTGGTTGGATGTTAACTTCCACCAAACCTGGATACCGAAGAAGCTTAGATTTAGGCGACATGGGAGAGTAGTTTGTCTAGCGAATTGAAACGTAAATCATTGGTTCGACTCAACAAACGTACAGTGCGTACCTCAGTGAGGAAGGGGGATGGTCGGCAACGGGGAGACCAGGAGAGAAGGTGCACAAATCTTGCACAATTGCCCGGCCGTCATATGGTCTCTGGGAACTCGGGGGAGCGCTACGAGCCCACCCGAAAATGCTGACCCAAACTCAACCGGTCTCACTAAAAGAGCTACTAACTGTTCACAATTGGCAGTGTCCGGAATAACCCACGGAGCAGAAATTGCACATACGTAGAGCATCTAATATCACGCTCGGGTCGTTGCGGGTGTTCGTTTATCGTGTCGGGTGTGTAAAATGATTTAATCTATTCGAATTCACAGTCGTCCTTCTCAGCACGTGAATTGCGGCATTGGTGCTGTCAAGTTCCGGGGCTCTGTTTGCATCCGGTGTCAACGAACTGTGAACTGAACCGACCCTCAACGTTTCTAGGCACTGTGAGCACAACAGGCATTTCACAGCTTGTTCTTAAAACTAAAGCCAGCGACAGCATTCCAATGGCTCCCGTCAAGAAGTCCAAGTCGATCAAGTCCAACGAGTCGCTCAACGCGAAACTCGCGCTTGCCGTCAAGTCCGGCAAATATAGCCTGGGGTACAAGAGCGCGCTGAAGCAGATGCGCTCTGGAAAGGGTGAGCACATCTACTTCAATCTCCAGGGACTGGAGCGTGATGCCGAGAAGGTCCCTGCGCTGACGCCTTTTGGTTGTAGCCAAGCTCGTCCTGATTGCTGGCAACTGCCCGCCTCTGCGCAAGTCAGAGATCGAGTACTATGCTATGCTTTCCAAGACCCATGTCCACCACTTCAACGGAACAAACGTTGCGCTTGGTACTGCTGCCGGAAAGCTCTTCCGCGTTGGGTATGTGATTTTACTCTGGTTGGTTCATTGGGGTTTAAATTATATCCGTTTTTTAGGGTTATGACTGTCACCGACCAGGGTGACTCTGACCTGCTCACTGTGGCCGAGGGTGGACAATGATCGGTCTAACCGCTAAAACTCGGCCTTTCGACTTGACTCGTATCTATGGCTTCCCGCTTTCATATAGCAGCTAGGTCGTTGTCCTATGACACAATATTGCATATACATCCAGTGTGTCTATACTAGTGTGCGTTAGGCGGCAAGGAGATCAGAACGCTGCAGCTCGCATTTACGCAGCTATTGAACAAAAGCTGTGCGTCCGCCAAATAGGCGAAGACTAGAGCGTGCCTTGACCCTAGCTTTGACAACGTGTACAAGCAACGCGTCCAGACACCGCAAACCACCACCACGATCGGTCTCGCTACTCACTCATTACTTGCGCTAACATGGCTGCTACCTCTTCTTTTGCCGACCGGCCTTTCAAGAAGCTGGTCCTTTTCGACGTCGACGGCACGTTGACCCCAGCGCGTCAGGTAAATGATCGTGTTGAGCCATGCGACTCCAGGTTTAACGTGATCGATCTGCTAGACCGCGTCTCCAGAGATGATTGCGCTGCTCAAGGAGATCCGCAAAAAAGTTGTGATTGGATTCGTCGGCGGCTCCGATTTTTCAAAGATATCTGAACAATTGTCGGTAGGCGGCAGCGACGGTGGGTTTGACGCGTTCCATCTGCGCGAATCGCGTCTGAATTCGTGTAGTCACCAAGGACTTCGATTACGCGTTTGCGGAAAACGGCTTGACGGCCTATAAATGCGGCAAGCAGCTTGCATCTCAGTCGTTCATCGGTTGGATTGGAGAGGAAAAGTATAAGAAAATGGTCAACTTCATCTTGCATTATCTCGCGGATATTGATATTCCTATCAAGCGGTGAGCGCTTTTGTGAGCTCGAATGAATACCGTCTGACGGCTCGGCTAGGGGAACGTTCCTTGAGTTCCGAAATGGGATGATTAACATCAGCCCGATTGGCCGAAACGCGTCGTACGTGCATACAATAAGGTTTTTTACGACTGAGCTCAGTAACACTCTCGCAGCATCCAAGAACGGCACGAGTTTGAGAAGTACGACAAGGTATCTTTCATCCAAGCCTGTCAGTTCTGCGTGGGCTGATCGGGCGTGGCCTAGGAACACCAAATCCGCCGGAAGTTCGTCGAGACACTCAAGGAGAAATTCGAGTCCTACGGACTCACCTTCTCCATTGGAGGGCAAATATCGTTTGACGTGTTCCCCACTGGATGGGACAAGACTTATGCTCTTCGTCATGTCGAAGACGAAGGCTTCGAGGAGATTCATTTCTTCGGTGACAAGACATACCAAGTACGTGCATCTAGCTGAGGTCTAAGTGTTGAGCCTCATCTCGAGTCCTGCAGGGCGGGAACGACTATGAGATCTACACCGACAAGCGTACGATTGGTCATTCGGTCTCGGCTCCAGAGGACACGATGCGTATTCTCCGGGAGCTGTTCCTTTCTTGAGCTTGGGGTCAGGTTTCGGTTGCCCGCAGTGCTGCAAATGAATAATATATCTTACAAACGATGCGGGTGGCTAACACGGCCACTTTCTAAGCGCTGACTAAAGCCGGCCTGGAAGAATCCGGAAGATTCCTGAGTTTGATATGACATGAGGCGGTGCCTCCGCAGCTACCCTATATAACTCCTTCCAAACGCCCCTTCCTCTCAGCCACGACCAAGTCGTACCCACCATCTCCGCTTTTACGTAGTGAGTCCGTCGCTCGCCGTCGCGTAGGCTCTGCCTCTAACTCTGTGGCCAGTATTCAACATGCAGATCTTTGTCAAGACTCTCACGGGCAAGACTATTACCCTCGAGGTCGAGTCCTCCGACACCATTGACAACGTCAAAGCCAAGATTCAAGACAAGGAGGGCATCCCTCCCGACCAACAGCGCTTGATCTTTGCGGGCAAGCAGCTTGAAGATGGCCGTACCCTTTCCGACTATAACATTCAAAAGGAGTCGACCCTTCACCTTGGTATGCATTCTTGTTTTCGCCACAAGTGGCTACGTGCTAAGGATGTTCTTCAGTCCTTCGTCTCCGCGGAGGCATGCAAATCTTTGTCAAGACCTTGACTGGCAAGACCATCACCCTCGAGGTCGAATCGTCTGACACCATCGACAACGTTAAGGCCAAGATCCAAGACAAGGAGGGCATCCCGCCCGACCAGCAGCGCCTGATTTTCGCGGGCAAGCAGCTTGAGGACGGCCGTACTCTCTCTGACTACAATATTCAGAAGGAATCGACGTTGCATCTTGGTACGTTGATGATCCCTTGGTTACGATGACGCGTCGAGTACTGACCCCAGTTGTTAGTCCTCCGCCTGCGTGGTGGTATGCAAATTTTCGTCAAGACGCTGACGGGCAAAACGATCACGTTGGAGGTTGAGTCTTCGGACACGATCGATAACGTCAAGGCGAAGATCCAGGACAAGGAGGGCATCCCGCCCGACCAGCAACGCTTGATTTTCGCGGGGAAGCAACTCGAAGACGGGCGGACTCTGTCGGATTACAACATTCAGAAGGAGTCTACGCTTCATCTCGGTGTGTTTTTAGTCAGCTGTATCGCCATTCATTTTCTAACTCTGGTTTCTAGTCCTTCGTCTCCGTGGCGGCATGCAAATATTCGTGAAGACTCTGACTGGCAAGACCATCACTCTGGAGGTTGAGTCGTCCGATACGATTGACAACGTCAAGGCGAAAATTCAGGATAAGGAGGGCATCCCGCCTGACCAACAACGCCTGATTTTTGCTGGCAAGCAACTCGAGGATGGCCGTACCCTTTCGGATTACAACATCCAGAAGGAGTCCACGCTGCATCTCGTCCTGCGTCTGCGTGGTGGCATGCAGATTTTCGTGAAGACGTTGACCGGGAAGACGATTACCCTCGAGGTTGAGTCGTCGGATACGATCGACAACGTTAAAGCAAAAATTCAGGACAAGGAGGGTATTCCACCTGACCAGCAACGACTCATCTTTGCCGGCAAACAGCTCGAGGATGGCCGCACCCTCTCTGATTATAACATTCAGAAGGAATCGACTCTGCACTTGGTGCTTCGTCTCCGTGGCGGCTGCTGATCGAGTCTTGCGTCCTGAAGAGCTTGTCATAACTGTACTTTCCCATGATCATACCTGTGTCGTTTCCCAATCATAAATATTGTGCATCTTAACGTCCCTGCCCAGCAAGTACATACACTTTCAGTTTGGCGTGAGCCCTTGTGAGGTTTGGTAACGTTAATGTTTGAGTGTTACAGGCGTAACTCGAACAGCTTTGTATCTTGACTTGAACAATGTCTGTAGAAAATGAGCAAACCTATCCTTATTCTCATATCTTCGTTGGAGTAGAGAAAACTATTGCTATTTGCGGCCCGAGCCTGTTTGTGTTAGATTCTCAGTAAGTGTGCATCCAACACAGGAGGGTACAATTGACATTCTGTAAAGGTCAGGGAACCTCTTGTCCTCAGCGGTGGTTACCTCGTTAGATACAACCACTTCCGCCCTCGTCCGTATCGCTGCGGTGGACAAATCGTTCAGCCACCTCGTCACTAGCGGCGACGACAAGCGACTCCGTGTATGGAGCGTGGAGAAGTTGGAGGAGCTCAGCAGCAGGTTAGTCTCGTTTGAATTTGGAAGCCGTCCGGTTAGAACACTCACGAACCTCGAGCAGGGAGATACCAAAGCGAGCGAATGTCTTGAAGCTGAGCCAGGATGGTCAAACGATCCTCGCTGCAGATAAGTTTGGGGACATATTCTAGTGAGTGCCTGGAGCGCTTGGTTCTCATATAGCCTGGCATCTCATGAATTTATCCGTATTGAATAATTTAGTTATCCTCTGACCCCAACGCAGACCAAGCCGGTGCCTGCAACTCAGCCATCCAGCGGTGCTGTACCAACCTCGAAGTCAATCTCGGTTGCAATGCACGACAACCCGGAAGGTACACTCGTCCTCGGGCACGCGTCCATTATCACAGCCTTTACCCTTGCACCCGACGAGAAGTTGATCGTGAGCGCAGATCGGGACGAGCATGTACGGGTGAGCTGGTACCCGGACGGATGGGAGGTGGAGAAGTATTGTATGGGCCACAAAAAGTACGTGTTGAGGCTCTTGTTGTGATGCTGAACGCTGAGGCGTGGGTAGGTTTGTTTCTGCTCTCGAAATCCCGTCTTGTGCACCCCAGATTTTGATTTCAGGAGGGGGGGATCCGGAGCTCTATGTTTGGGATTACCGTGCTGGCAAACTGCTGGCTCGAGTCCCCATATGGGAGAAAGTTCAGCCATTCCTTAAAGTACGAGGCGGCCGGAAAAAGTGGAAGGATAACGGTGACGGGAAGCGGCCACCCAAAACCACGAAAGGAAAGGAGAAGCGGGAGATCGGGCAGTCTGCTGAGACGGAGACGCAGGAAGCTATGGACACGAGCTCCAACAAACCCGAGCTAGCTAGCGCGGTATTTGACGAAGAGGTGCTGGTAGTTTCGCATATTACACATGCGCAATTCGGGTCCAGTCACGTAGTGTTATTCTCGGCTGTTGGGTGAGTTTTGCTCCAACGGTGGTATGCGTGTGGTCTGCGTACTGATGGCTCAAGCTAGTGCCTCCGCTCTGTTCTACTTCGAATGGCCATCTTCGCTAGACTTCGAGGGGGTCATCGTGCGGTCCGTAGACTTGGGCAATCCCGTTACCGAGTATATCGTTTTGGAGGGTGGGGGTATTTGGGTATCAGTAGACCCGAGTTGGTCAGGTGGCCCTGGTGCGGTTAAAATCTTGTCACCAGCAGACCAGAGGAGAGTGAGACAGCTAGTTTGGAGGGATAGTACGGTGAGTGCTTTGTCGCCTATCCACTGCGGCACCTGACGAAGCAGCGCATAGATAACTGAAGCTAGCTCAGACTCGCACTTGCTGAGGAGCCTGAACGGCGGTTGCATCATCAAGGGTATGTGCATGTATCGTGTATGCCAGCTGCTATGCTCAAACTCCCGAGTCTTCGCAGGTTCCAGCAAGGACACACAAACACTTAATCTCTATGATTCGTTGATTGCTCTACCGAAAATCACGGAGCCTGACGGCACGGACGGAATAGAACCTGAAGAGGCTGGCACTCCTGTCCCGTCCGACATCACCTCTGGGCCAGGACTGCGGGCATCAGCGCGCCAGAGGACCAAGGAACAACTCGAGAAGCGGAAAGCGACGGCACAGGAATTGGCCCAAAATCAGAGGAACGCTAAACAACCTCGAATCGAGGAGACGTGACGTTTTTGTGCGAGTACATACGCTAAAATTTTAAACAAGGTCAACGAGTAACGTTTCGGAATGCGTTGACCCCACTTTGAAGCACGTTCGCCCCAGTTTTTGTGATTGCGTCCTTCAGTCCTCCCCCAAGAACACGAATCAAATCGCTCGTGCCCGCAAGACTCTCCACGCCTGTCGCAAGCGTATTCCACACTGCGGATTCTGCTCTGGGTGAAGCACCAGCCACACCCATAAGTGCACCCTTGATGGCGCTCAGCTCATTAACGACTTCCAAGCCAGTTGAACGGGCCCAAACGATGGGAGATGAAGTGGTTCCGTATAGTTTGTGTAGGCTGTCAGTTGCTAGCAGGAGGCTTTGGTTGGGCATATAGCGGGCTTGCATATATGGGAGTAGCGCGGTGTAAGAGCCTGAACAACGTCGCAGAAATTACTACTACAACTTCGACCAAAATAAAGTAATGGGTCGACTTGCCTATATCAGCACCAGTGGTTACGGCATTCTCCAAGCAGTCAACCAAGGCTGCTGCATCCGCTAGCCCCATATTCAGTCCTTGTCCAGCTAACGGGTGAACCGTATGCGCCGCATCTCCCACCAACACGGTCCTCGCGCCCTTTCCAGTGCCAAGGTACGACTCCGCGTGGCTATATTTAAGCGGGAAACCGGCGACTGATTTGGGTTGTATACCGATGACAAAGGGTGGGAGGGCGTCGGAGCCTTCTGGAGGGACGCCTGTGTGGGTTTGAGCAGAGGATGAACGCGCGTCGTGGGGTTGTATAGAGTAAGCGATTTCAGCATGTTGGACATGTGCTTTAGCTTCGCCGGGGGAGAGCGGCGTTTCCTTGTGGTGCGAGGATAGCAGCAATGAATAGAGTTCGCGCAAGGCTGGTTCAGGAAGCCGGAAAGCTGCGTTGATAAACACTGCTAGAGTGTCGACAGGGGTGGCTTTGAGCGCGCTAGCGATCGGTGGAGTCGTGGACCAGACCAGAGAGGAAGCTGTAGGCGAGAGGGGGAGACATGCGATTGGGCCTGTGGGCAAGAATCGTTGGAACGCGGCTGTAGAGTTAGGTTGTAGCGAGGCGTGGTTCGTGCGTTGGGGATGGAAGAGGGTTGCGACTACTGCGTGGGTGTCGTAGTTGTAGCCTGAAGATGATATGCCAGCGAATTTGCGAACAGGCGAGTTAAACCCGTCGGCACCTATCTGGAGACACGCAAAACGTTACAACACAGCGAGGAGATTACGAGCATCGGACTTACAAGTAACCGGCATCGCAAGGAACGTCCGTTTGATGTCTTGACTACTGGCCAAGTACTTCCGCCATCTGGACCATGGTCGATGTCTTCGACCTTGGCAGAGTCTAGCAGCTCAATGGACGATAATTCGTCGAGCCTCTTCAGAATACCGCGCTGCAGGTTTAGATTTTCTGTCATCGATGCCATGGAGGTTGGAGCGGCGCCGGTGGTTGGCAAACGGGCGAGATCAGACGTCAGAAAATGTATGCGCGCATCCGAGACCCCATCCCAGACCTAGAATAGTGTTGATGAGTTATTCGATGATGCATGAAAGTTAGAGTTACCTGCATCGCTTCAACTGGGCACACCCGGGTCGAATCTACGTAGTTCCATGAGCCTGTACCTACACAAAAAGTGTCAGTACATATAGGAAATTAAATAGCAGTTAATCCACCTTGAATGAAAGCTAGCGACTCGTTAGTTAGGGAGCTGACACGATTAGAGTAGTGTTCAGGAGCTTCGGTCCACGTCTTGATATTGTCTAAGTTTGAAGCCTCTACAAGCGCAGTTCTAAACTGACTGGTTAGTCTGTTGGATCCTGCAAGTATGTGATTAGCTGTCGCTCCCGCATGGCTGGTCAGACGTGCCAAGTCCTGCTGCCAATGCAAGTCCGGCGGGCCCTCCGCCGATTACAACTATATCATAGTTTTCTGCAGATGTTGTCACATTTCTTTTCAGTGGACCCAGAGATGCATTGCGTGAGACTAAATTTCGATAAGTCCGAGGGCAGCGTCGGGTCGCGAACATGGTCGGCGCTAAACAACCCGAGAAGAGCAAATAGCCACCTGAACTCGTCAAAACACAACAACAATACATTGGCCATGTCCTTCAGAGATTCAACCGTCGTCGTCATCGACACCGGGCGATCGTCGATTAAAGCCGGACAAGGCATATACGAGTTACTTCGTACACCTACAGTGGTATGTAATATTTCGCTGCTGAGCCTATCGCAGGATACTGACGGGCCACGAGGACGTCCCCGCGCGAGTGGCGCGTCGTAAAAATGCCCCCAACGCGCCGAAAGAAGGGGAAAATGGCGCAGAATCAGACCCAAATAAACCTGCCTTGCGTCCGTCGAGCTACCTGGTTGGGCCTCAAATAGATGAAGCGCTCGCGAACGGCGAAGAGCTTGATATATTCTGGCCGTTTGAAGGAAACAATGAAAAAACAGGTGGAGTTTCGGACTGGGTTCAAGTAGAGGCTTTGTGGTAAGCTTGCTCTCGGATTGCTCAGCTCTCTCGAATAACTTTTCACCAGGAAGTACGTTTTATTCACTGGACTGAAAATCCGAAGGACACAGAACGAGTCTCCCATCTTGCTTGGGCTCCCAGCAACACTACCCCGGGATAGCCATGCACGAGTCGCCCAGATATTCTTTGAACGCTTCAATGTGGCTGGTCTGTCTGTGGTAGAACGCCCAGTCCTGCAGCTCTATGCCGCGAACGCCATATCAGGAATTGTCATCGACATTCACAACTCTTGCACCGACATAACTCCCATTTATGACTCAGCTATCCAGTTCCCCGCCACGGTTCTAGCTCCTCTGGGCGTACAGCACTGTGAAGCCTACCTTGCTCATCTCCTGGCAACAAACGCCACCCTTGTCGCCACCTTGGCGGTACCCCCTGCAGACTTACGCCCCACACTCCTCCGTCTGGCTCATGAACTCTGGAAAGGCGGACACATCAAGGTCCCTCTTGTCGGCGACGTCCTGCCTCCTGAAGAGGAGGACGAGGGCGTGACGAATATTGCCGCCGTCGTTGTCGCTGGCCGTGAAAAAGCCGTTGTCGAAGCCAACAACAAAAAGAAAAACACAAAAAACAGTACTGCAGCTGAACGAGCTCGCGAGGCCGAGATCGCAGCGCTCGACCTTCTCACTATCGAGTTCGAAGGAAAGCAGGTTACTGTTGGAAAGGACCGCCACCGCTTCTGCGAGCCACTGTTCGAGCCAAGCGTGTTGAGGAATGTCGAGGCTGTCCGGGAGACCTTGAAGGATCCCAAGAGTGTATTTGGGTTACAGGAGTGGGTGAATTATTCGGCACAGGGGGTCGATTCTGTTTGGCGCCATGCTCTCTACGATGCAGTGTTCGTAACCGGGGAGCTTTCTGTCTTGGACAAGTGTAAGTACTTGTCTTGTTGCGAGTCGAATACTAACAAACGTTGTTAACTAGCTCTGTCCCATGCGTTTCACTCGCGACTACTGCCCTACGTGCTCAAAGCCGAGGAGCAAGCCAACGATGCCCAGCCAAAAGCCGTGAGGTCGATTCGAGTGCCCGACTATTTTGCAGAGTATCGACAGAAAGGTGACGGTCTGGCTGGGTTTCTCGGGGGTAGCATCGTTGCCAAGGTAGGCACCCATGTTGTTCCGGGTACCCCTGATCTGACACGCTCCCAGCTAACATTTTGCGATTCAACCGCCCGAAATTATATAACCAAAAACGACTATACAGCCCGGGGACCAGCGGCTTTATTGGATTATATGGTGTAGTGCAAGCAGAGTACTATACAGTGATAATACAATTCACCGGCCATGGCTATTTATTTCCCACCTTTCTTCTTTCGCGCATTCCCCTTCGCTGGAACAGGCGTAGGTGGTGCCGGGATAATAACGCTTCCACCAGCAAGCTCCGACTGGTCTCCCTGTTGTTCAATCGTCGTCTTCGCCTCGAGAAAGAACATAACGTCTCGCAACTGTTCCTCCACGTCTTTGAGTCTCTCCTGCAAATTCGCTCGTTCTCGCGCGCCCTCGGCTTCAGCCTCTTGAAGCTTGTTGATCCTAGCCATCAACCCCTCACTTACCGCCCGCTCAGCTTTGAGATCTTTCTCTAACTTGCGCGCAAGTTCCTGCATCTTGTCCGCACGCCGTTGCGTATTCACCCTGGCAGTCTCGCTCTCCGCCGCGCGCTCGGCCAGCTCGGCCCTGCTCGCCTCGTCTTCCTTTGCCCGCTCGTCCGCCGCGGTCTTGGCACGCGCGAGCTCGGTTTGCGCGGTCACTACCGCTGCACGGAGTTCGGCTGCTTGCTCTTCAAAGTATGCGCGCTGCGAGTCCAGTTGCGAGGTGATTAGATTAGCGTATTCGAGCCCAACTGCTTCAACTTTTTCCGCTGCACGCATATCGTCTGGGCCGGGCCCGAGTGTGCTGTCCCTATTACCGCCGCCTCCGTTCAGTGTGTTGGAGGTGCTTGGAAGCTCGACGAGTTTTCCATCCGCGCGGTTATGGATAAGTCGGTGCACATATCCGTCCCCTGCATAATCCCAAACCCTCTGCGTAGCGAGCTCCAATGCGTACAGGTGCGCCGATGATTCATGGTGCGCGTGCGCGTGAGCTCGCGCATATCGGCCGCATCCAATGTTGCCGCAAATCAGACAGATCCAGAGGTTCGCGTCGGTTCCACAGTCTGAGCAGCGTGCATTGGGGTCTGGGCCGCGCGTGGCGGAGGATGAGTGAGCGATGAGCGAGGTTTGGGAGTATCTACAGACTGGGCATCTAGCGGAATGTTAGCGGCAGGAATGGGTAAGGTAGCTCAGGGAAGAGTGGTACTCACCGAACGTCGCCCCATTTGCTGAGGCAAGCACAGTGGAAGGTGTGAGAGCACGCAACAGTAACAAGCCCGGTCAGAGCAGTGTCCATGCGTTCCAAACAAACGGGACAGGTGGGCAGCTCGGACATTGTAGAGACTTGGTCTGTGAAATATGGCATGGGACTTTCGGTGTCGAGCGTGTTGATTTGTACAGACAAGACTCGGACAACATGACATGTTTCGGGCTAAATATGCCAAAGTGAGTGAATATCGAGGTCGATAACAAGAGAGCGTGCCTCTATCGGAGTGAATTGGCGGCCGTTGTAGGTTTCGAGGAAAAGATCTGCATGTCGTTTAGAGCGGAACTTGATCACCGCCATAGAACGATTCGGCGCGCTATCGCTGTGCCATGGCTTAGAAACCTTGCCACTAGCCTTGAGTACTACACTTACTGCACGATTCGGAGATGTTGAATTCCATCCGCAGCCGGCAATGTCCAAGCCAAGAAATCTGACGGACCAATGTAGGATGGTACAGCGAGAGTTGCAAGCACGGTCCCGTCTTTGTGAGAGAATTGTTCCAATATCTTTGGTGGTGAATCTGTCTCCTTCCACGCAGCGCCGCGCGATTCACGTAGAATATGCACGATCCCCTGACTCAGATTTGTTGCGCCAGAGCGGATCGCATTGGTAGGGACGAACTTCCCGCTCGCAGCTCGGAACGCAGACCCTAAGTGTACACAACCATGTGTTAGGGGAACATTGGAACTGCTGGACGTCAAGGGCACCTCACCTGATCTCTTCATTGCCACCTCCTTGGATGAACCTTCCTGGCTCTCAGATTCAAAATCAACCCAGTTGACGCCCACGGGTCCGAGACGATAGTCTTTGGTAGCACGCGGGGACTTGGATGTGGGTAGGAGCGAGGCTTCTAGCGGAGTGGGCTCGTTGGCGCTGGTGGCGATGAGGTAGGGGTGGTTCGGGAGTTTGTCAAAGAGCGAGGCGGGAATAAACGAGTTCTCGGACGGCTTGGCAAGATTAAATAGGGAAATTACGATGTGGTAATCAGGCATGCTCGTCGTCGTGCGACGCAACGACTTGTAGATGCGTGCTGGTGATCGCCGATTGTCACGTGGACTTACAAAGTTGGGCTTCTAAAGCTAGGAGCGCAAACTAAACCACCCGATTACAGTATTTCGTCATTTAACTTCCACCCAAACACACTCGATTATGTTCTACTCCTCAAACTACACACAAGACTAGAAAGGCACAGACGTAGCAGAGATCTTCTCATGCTTGAAGTGTTTTTTGCCCTCCCCGGCACCATACTCTCCCGCAATATGCCCATCTTCCGCTTGGCTTCGTAGCATATACTTGTAAATAACCAGTCCTTCCAGTCCAACGGGACCTCTAGCATGGGTTCTGCCAGTGCTAATGCCGACCTCTGTCCCAAATCCATATCTAAAACCGTCCGCGAACCTCGTGCTTGCGTTGACAAACGTCCCGGCGCTATCAACCGAGCGACAAAAGACTGATGCGTTTGATTCATTTTCCGTGACGATAGAGTCCGTGTGGTGTGACGAATGGGCGTTGATGTGAGCGATCGCTGCTGATAAGGAAGGAACAGAGAGCACAGCAATCGTGTGTGAAAGGAATTCGGTTTTGTAGTCGGCGGGTGATGCAGGCTTGATGAGGTCTGCTGACCGCTTCAATGGTGCGAGAGCCGCAAGTGTTTCAGGGTCGCAACGCAGTTCTACGTTGTTGGATAGGAGTGCCTCAGCAACTTGTGGCCACACGTTGTCCAGCAGGGAAGAGTGAACGATGAGCGTTTCTGCCGCATTACATGCGGCGGGATAGTTGATCTAGTAGTTACAGTCATGAACCTGAAGGGTGCATTCCAAAAAGATTAGCTCACCTTCGAATCCACAACAACCCGAACAGCCTTTTTGGAATCGGCTCCCTCGTCTAAATACACCGCGCATAGACCATCCGCGTGGCCCATGACAGGTATACGAGTGCTGTGTTGGATAGATTTGACTAGTGTGTTGCTCCCACGAGGAATCACCAAGTCGATATATTCGTCCATCTCAAGAAGCGAGGAAACCTCGTCCCGAGTTTCAACCGTTTGGATGTAGTCTTCATCCAGGCTACTGGTTGAGAGAGCCGAACGAATGGCATTCGAAAGCTGTTCAGCTGTTTGGGTTGATTCTTTCCCACCCTTGAGAATCGCAGAGTTACCTTAGAGAGTGCTTATGGGTTGCATAGATCGAACGTGGTAAATATGAACTCACCTGATTTAATTGCCAGGGCAGCGATATTGACCACTACCTCGGGCCGTGCCTCAAAGATCACCAAAAGTGCCCCAATAGGGCATGACACCCGGTAGAGATCCAGCCCGTCGTCCAATTTACGAGCGTAAGAGACTATGCCGTTTGGATCAGGCAAGTTAGCAACGTCGGTAATGCCTTGGAGCATCGATTCCCATTTATCTCCAGTCGCCAGGTCAAGGCGTTTGACAAGCGAAGCCGAAAGTTTCCCTGCTTCAACCTGTATTTGGGCCACCTACCTTCCAATTAGTATGAAGCTCCAAAGTTTCAAGTACAAAAAATACCTGCATGTCTCTTTTATTGGCCTCCAGTATGGCACCCTTGTTTGCTTGAAGGGCTTCCCGGATAGCATGTAAAGCCGCTACTCTTTCCTCGTGTCCAACAAGCTGGGAGGCCTCAAAGGCTCTTTTAGACGCCTGTGCGATAGATTCAGCAGTTTTGGCCATGGTCGTTATTTGTGAGTCAAACGTTGGGGCGCTTGCAAGTAAAAGTTGACGCTAACGTAATCATCTAGCTGGATTGGTCACGAATTACAGACGTTTAGCGGTCTTTTCGAGAGTCAGGCTACGTTGGACGAGCTTGACGAGGCGCACAGTTCCATCAATAGCCATAATAAGGGGAACAACCAAGAATGGGAGATACGAGGCTAAAAACACTGTTGAACAGTTATGTCAGGGCTCTAGCTGCAACGACTGATGAACCTACTGTTGACTTGTGCTTGAGTCATTGATTGGAATGGAACTTTATTTGCCAGCAGTTCGGCTGTTGTTCGTGGTGTCGCCAAGACCGTTGTCACCGCTGGTACAACAGTCGTTGTTACATGTGCTCCGTACAAAACGAGGAGTATGGGAAGATATGGTGATTCTAAAACACACCATGCGGTCAGAAATGGCACACTGGTCACGTAGGAGAGAAAACAATCACCTTTTTTAAGCATCCTCATTCCAATAAGAAAGACGGGAAACTGGAAAAGGCTGAAACGACATTAGGAGTGACTTAAAAGCGTACAAGTACCAACCATTCCATTGCCACAAAGGTATGGAACCATGTAAACTGCGTGACAGCTCCGTGTAAACCTATCGCTCCCGCCATGAGAGGGTCGCCAGACAAGTTCACGTAGAAATGCGCCAATTTTCGGAAGGATTCAGGCAGTATATTCGGGGGTATTATGCCTTGGGCGTCAATTAGGATCGTAGCAGGGACATGAATCTATATACAAAGTGTGCATTGAGCGTAACGAAAGGGAGTGAGATGAATATTGCTTTACCAGAAAATACGCAAAGTAAACGAGTTCCAGTGGTCGCTCTGCTAAGCTACGCGCCATCTTGGGTGTCCTTTTTTAAACAAGTTGTTCTGGGGTGTTATTGTTGGATGAAGTGCTTCGAACGCGTCGCGCGTGTTGGCGGAAGGCAATGTCGGGGACGGAGATGGGCAATAGACCACGTGACAGGCCGAAGTGATCAGCGTCCAGCGGTAAACAACCACCACCAGCTTTGACAATGAGGCCATGTCACTTGGTCTATGCCGTTGCGGCTTTGGCGCTCTCTGTGTTTGCTTCAAGTGGCGACCGTTCTCCTGCCTTTCAGCAATGCATTTTCAACTGTGCATCGCGAGCATGTTCCGCAGGCTCGCCGCTTCCACTTGCCCTCAGACTAACGCGATGGGACTGCGTCGATGAATGCAAGTACCAGTGTATGCACACCTTGACCGACATCGCTGTCGAAGAGCAGGCCAGTGCTCTTCAGAACGGTCGTCTTCCTCATCCCTCCGCTCAGATCCAGCAGTTCTACGGGAAATGGCCATTCTGGAGATTTGCCGGGATGCAGGAACCGGCTAGTGTACTGTTTTCTCTGATGAACCTTGCTACCCATGCTGCTGGTATGCGTAAAATTCTTAGGAGCGTGCCCAAAGGGTTTCATATGCAGCCATTTTACCTGGCGTGGTCTGTGCTGGCAATGAATGCCTGGGTGTGGAGTTCCGTATTCCACACACGAGGTGAGCATTGTCGACCATCTCATGCAACGTGTAACTGGATTTAAAGACCACTTCCATAGATACGCCAATCACCGAAATGCTCGATTATTTCTCTGCCGGCCTTGTCATTCTCTACTCGCTGTTCTTTACTGTTGTACGACTGTTCCACCTCTATCCCAGGACACCGAACACTTCCCCAAATCGGCCACGCAGGCTATTCTACAACTGTTGGGCTGTCCTATGCGCAATTCTATATATTGGCCACATAAGCTACTTGACGCTTCTGCCGAGGTTCGACTACGCGTATAATATGGCTGCCAACTTAGTTGTTGGCCTTGTTCACAATGTCCTCTGGCTGTTGTATCCGTGGGGGTCGATTCGCCTTTTCCTAGGCCACGACAAACAGTACCGTCCCGCTTTCGCCTTGCAGCCTGCTTGGTTCGTTTTATTGACAACTCTGGCTACTTCACTCGAGCTATTTGACTTCCCGCCCTGGTGTAGGATTATTGATGCGCACGCGTTGTGGCATCTAGCTACTGTGCCTATTGTACCTTTGTGGTATGATTTTCTTGTCAAAGATGCTTCAGATCCCGCGTGGAGGGCAATTAAAATGTGAATACTGCCATGTATTGTGTTTGTACGGACAGATACTGTTCTCAATTTGTGCACATCTCAACCAACCGTTTCACCGAGGAAACTGCTTCTTAAACGCATCTTTCGCCTGTAGTTCTCGTCAATATCCGGTTGTTATTGAGCCAATATGGACACTTACCGCCTGGCAAAATTCGGGGTCGAGCAAAACGCGAAGACCCACAGTCGCAAGACCTTTAGCGATTATCATGGTATTTTGGTGGGCTTGTTTTGTTCGAGCTGCCGCTGTGAACGCGGGTGTGTGGTTTCCACCACCAACGACGGTAGGAATAGCTGAGTAGACTGATGAGGAGCCTGCACGCTTCATCTAAAAAGTACTTACAGAAACCGGGATGTATAGATGGCAGTTCTACCGCAGGTTTAGTATAGATATCGTGTGCGTTCATGAATTAACTTACCGTAGGTTACATTGCCCTAGGTTGGAAGGTCAGTTCCAGGATGGTGGCTAATTGTGGATCCACTCACGAAATCAGTTGATGCACTAGTCGAAATGTTTGGGTCGAAAGGCCGACCATACCTGGTAGTCATCACAGCTGCGAAGTCATCAGAGAGTACGGAGTTTTGCTGTAGATCCTTGGCACTATTCAAGTCTTTTATCGACATGGTGCAAGAAGTCGCAAGTGCCCCAGCCCTAGCACACCACTTCAGATGAAATTAACTTGTGGGTAGGAACAACCTACTCAAAACATTTAGTCACTCGAGCACGGAGGGCAATGGTTTCCTCCCAGGAGGGTGCTCGGACGCAGTAGGTCATTTTTGCGTAATCTTGAATGACTGGGATGACACAAAGTTATCGCGTGAATACTTTAATTCCACCAAACATACTATTCGGAGCCCAATCACGTCCCTCGATCATCCCGTGGACCCGCATTGTTGGGTGTATTTGTTGACGAAGAGCGCTGATCGCAGCATATGCGATGAACGCGGCGTCCAATGCGTTTTTCCCTTCCCAAGGCGCCGCTCCAGCATGTGCGCTACGCAAGTTGGATCAGCAGAGTGAAACCTAGGCCAAAATGTGACACGAGTCACTCACGTTTGGCCATGATATTCGACAGAGAACGACTGGATGGCGAGTGAGCCGCCAGTCCATGTCCACATGCTGTTGCCGTGATCCCCAGAACTGGGGTGCGCCCTGTGTTCTCTTATAAATGGGTGGGGGTGATGGAGGGGGAGAATTCAGGCTCACATCATACATACATCCATTTCCTGGTACGCTCCAGCTCTCAGCAAGAATACTTTCCCGGAGCCGCCCTCTTCGGCTATGCAAATGAGTCGATAGGATAGATCAAACTGATAACGCGAGAAAAGTACCTGGAGTGCCAAGAATAATGATCTTGCCGGGTATTTGGTGTTTCTCCATTGCAGCTTTAAGACCTAGCGCTGCAGCTATTCCCGCAACAGCAATCAGGTTGTGACCGCAAGCGTGTCCAACTCCTGGGAGCGCATCCATTTCAGAATTGAACCCGACGACTCGGAGAGAGGAGTCGTCTTTTGACGGCACAATAAACTCTCCCTTCCAAGCAGTGTCGCCAGGAAGCTGATCGGCCAGGTGGTGTCTTGTGACAGTAAAGTCATGTTCCTCCAGGAAGTCGGTTAGGACATCGTGAGCATACCTAGCGAATTCGTTGATACGTTTCATGTTGTCGCCAGCCAAGGGGTCAATAACACTCACTTAACATCCCATGCCAACTCTGGGTGGTCTAGTTAAACAATATATAGATCAAACAAGTCGAAAAAATCGGTAGAAAAAGCAAGCGCACCATGAATTTTCAGGTTCACTTCACGCAGCGCCGAATCCAACTTCTCAATAGCGTGGTCACTGGTGTCTGCAGCCTCTGGACTCGGTAGCTCAAGTTCTCTAACGCACCCAGGAAGTAGTTTTTGCCCCAGCGGAGACCAGTCACAACAGCGGCCTAAGGATGTCACGTTTTGTTTATCTGTCTGGTGCAAGTCGTACGTAGGAGGAAGGTCGTTTGCCAGAACAGAGGCTCGTTTGGAGGTGCCATCTTGTTCTATTCTGTTGAGTGCCTGGGTCGGTTTTCGACCATTAAAAAGCGCACGGAGGCCTGACCAACACCCAGCCCGGCCTGTCGAATCCATCCGGTGCGCTTTTGTCTGGGCAGTTGGTGGGACACACGAAATAGCTGGTGGAAGTCCGAGAGTGGCCTCTTGCTTTGTTGTGTGGTGCTTGTATACAGTCGAAGAAGTACCCAGCAAAATAAATTACAACACGTCCGTTATAAAATCCTGCAGCTCAGGCGTATAAACTAATTCCTCTTAAACACAATACCCAAGATGATACAGTCCCCCAGCAAAATCACTCCAAACCAGACAAACATCAAGCGTGGACAGACGACGACCTAACTAACCCGCTCCCCTCTGTGGAACCATTCGTCGGCCGCGCCGAAGAAATTTCACGCAATTGAGCAAGTCGAACGTAGCCAAACCGGTGAAAATAGTTTAGCCCCGTGAGGAACTGAACCCCGATCTGTGGAGGCGTGAGCTTTGGCGGCCGGGTATTGCGATTTCAGGCCTTACATTATGTGTTCTCAGGATAGTCATGAAGTCCACGGTCATGTCGCGGATGTTCTCCGACGAGTGGAACAAACCAAAGCAGAGAGGTGTCAGCCCGCCGTGATGGGGTGGGAGAAGTGCCAAAAGCTGAAACACAATTCAAGCCGTATCCCGGTACACGCGGTGGGGCACTTACCTCTACTACTTGTTCATAGGTTTGTACGCATGCCCACAACGACCGGGCGATCGTCTCAGCTTCGCTGTGAGACATATTTCGGCCATTTCGCAGTCTGCAGACAAGATGGTTAATATCGACGTCTTGAATCGCTCGTTCCTCAAGGTGAACGGCAAAATCCTAATAAGAGGCAAAGTAAGTTTTATGATTGGTTGGACGAGAAGTAACACTAGCCTTAGCGCAGGACCTATAAACCGAAGTTTCGCGCCACGCAGCAATTCTCCACGAGTTGGCTACCATTTCACGAGAGATGAGAGCTTCATCCGCGAAGGTCGCCCCGCTGCCAAGGGCACCTTCGCTAAATGACCTGGATGGATGATCGATTGTCGTTGCGCCATAGACGTCCTCTTCCCATCGAGCAGCAATGCGGACAAAGCGTTGGACGTAATCGGTGATGCGCGCACGTACTAGGAGTTCTCCCGCATGATTGTGGATAACTGCACAGATCTGCCAATAGTCTAAGTCAACCCTTCTAGGATACGTGAAGAAAAGATACTCACATCTTCCATGAAGGCACTATCGCTACTCTCCGCCCCATCACTTCTCCTAGATTCGCCAACCACTCGCACATCTTCATCCTCAGCCCTTAGGACTCCAGTTTTTGGCGCCAAGTTTGGAGGCGGAGGGAAAGCACCTGCGCCTCCTATCCCTGCAGTGGCCGGGACACTCGAGCCAATGCTTTGGCCAAACCTTTCTACCGGAGAAGCATGAGAAACGGATGGTAGTGGCGGCGGTGGCGACGGGATACGGATGTCTTTATGCACTGTGATACGACCCGTGTTGATGTTACATAGTACGTCCCAAATGGGAACAGTCTCAAAGACCGGGTTTGACGCTCCTGCAATAAAGTGTGGACTTGGATTGTTTCGATTCAGCAATAGTTGCGTAGTAGTCGGGGAACAAACTTACAGAGTTTCGAGAACTCGGGTGTGAAATAGGCCGACGAATGGAAACGCTCTATCTGTGAAGCCACGCAATACCGAACAACCGGCTCCGAACGCACAAGCAGCGAGGACAAAGTTAGCGACGTCACCTGCTGCACATCGTTGTCCGAGGAATATTATCCGTTGTTGTGTTACGAGTGCATTGAAGAGTACCACAAGAGGGTGTGTCTGGGCGCCTTGAGGATGCAGGTGTGGAGTAATTGGGCCAGCGACGGGATTCGAATTGGAGAACGTGTTGATCAATTTGATCAAAGAGAACTGCAAGGAGGATTTAGACAACTCAGCGGGGGTAGTAATCGTTACTTACGTCGCCAACCTCCTCTGGAAACGTTGAGAGAGGACAATTTACAGGTAAATCAAGATGGCCACTCCCCGACTCTTTCAGCCGCGGATAACGAACAAACGAGGTGTAGAAATGAGTGTTCCTGCTCTGGATAATCCTCCTAGTTACCGGAGCGATTGACCCGTGTCCAACGGAGCTAGAGTCGACACGGTTGGTTAAATGTACACTTGATGCCACAGACATCCGATCGAGAGATGTACGAGGGGTAGGCTCCCCGTTCGGTTTCGCAGTAACATCTTCGTTCGATCCGCCGTTTTTGAGCCCAAGGCTAGTCGGCGGTGAATGAGAGTGTGCTGAATCAGAGGTAAGACTAGATTTTCGACTTCGTGTGGTAGTCGGTGCGTCGGTTTCAAAGCCATCCAACGAAGTAGTCGCTGAAGTGAGGTCAATAGACCCCATCCCACGACTATCTCTTGGCACTATGTCGGCATGAAGTTCGGTTCCAAAGAATTTTTCAGCAAAAACGTCCTTTCGTTCCGTTGCCCTCATGATAAGCATTTCGTCCCTGGATAAAACTGGTGCCCGAGAGATATCTATAGCGTTCACCGCGTCGAAAAGTCTAGCAAGACACTGGACGTCCGGCTGAACAAAATAGTCGTCTAATGCCATGGTTAATATAGGTTTGAAGACGTGTAGGTATGGGTGGGGGGTGCAGAGTGCCAGCGCTTTGACGTTGGCGCCGCTGAGTGCCTGATTGAGATTACTTGCTAGGACTGAAGCAGAAAGCAGAAAGTGCTTACCGGCGAGCGTTCGGGTTCTTTACGGTGCGGACCAAGTTCAGAACATAGAGTAGCTGTGAGTTTTCTTCGGGCACGGCAGGAGTGTCGTCGATCAGCGAAATGGTGACGGTGTTGGCGGGTACCTGGTTCAGGAAAAAGATAGTCCAGTCAGATTTTTGGTCGTGCACGCCGTCGGGTATCATCATCTCTGCAATAAATCTAAATGCGGCATCGATGTTAGTTGCCCAAGATGTTCGTGGTGAACGACCCACTGTTCGTCGATACCCATGGGATGAGGGTATTGGTGGGTCAACACCGACCCTTGGTCGATGTCAAACTCAGCGAGCAGCACAAAGGCTGCATGTCCATACGATGGGGACGACATGGACACGGCGCGCATCTTGAAGAGGGTGTCGCAGATGAAGAAAGTCACGTGGGTACAATACCCCACAAACCGAGGCAAATGCCCCCTTGTTCTGCCTGCCATCATGGCCGACCACCCCTACGCAGAGTCAAATTTCCCACTTATGCAACGCAGCCAGACGACTGTTTCTGGCAGCGGCATACCTGGCTCAGTAACGCAGCCACCCCATCCGCCCCAACTAAATGTGCTCGGACCTAGGCTAATTCAGACTCACTTGCTGTATGAGGACGGCAGCGAAACCTCAAAGGGTTCATTTACTCCTGGGAAATCGGATTTCCTTGCGCGCTTTCCTCCGGCGCACCAAAATCTTGCTGTCGACACCGAAGATCTTCGCCTGACTCGCAGACCTGCTGCCCCTGTACTCAAAGAGAGGGACGATCGAAGAATGCGCCTGCCTCGGAAAACAGCAGTGCCTAAGAAAGCCAAACGAAAAAGGAGGGCAAAGGGAAGAAAAGTGTTAGAACAGAAACGCCCTCGGCACGATTCCCCCAATCGAGAACGGCAGTATAATCCTCCACCGAGAAGACGAGTCCCCCTGAAATCTGTCACGACCGCACAATCGAACAATAGAAGCCGGCCTTCTCCCACCCGAGAACGACAGCACCATGCGCCAAAAGTTCACCAGCGAGCTCGGAGGGTCCCCTTGAAGTCTACGAGGTTTGCCGCTATGAGTGCACCTTCGACTAATCGGCATGGCTCTCCTGGAGAAGATATTCAGCCTCTCCGCTTGTCGCCAGGACCAGAGCATAGACGCACAAGTGGGAAGAGTACAGGGTAAAGTATTGATTTGCCTTTGCCAAGCCATTATCGTTTAATAACCGTACATTAGCCTAGTCTTTCAACGAGGCCGAAAAGCCTCGCTTAACCGGCCGCTTTCACCTGTCATGACCCCAACCCCTCCACCCCCCGATCATAATGATGCATCAGCGCTGGAAGAGATTGCGCATGGCATCGCACGACTCGATCCATTGTTAGCTCGCTACAGTGCGAGATCTACGCCTCTTTTCTTATCCCGCAACCTCCGAGATGGCTGGACCGAGAAAGTTCGAATTTGGGATAAGGATGGAACTTCAACCCAAGGTGCGTTAGGCTTATCCCACTATGGCCAATACTCATGATTTTAAACTAACCTAGCAGAGCGGCGCACTCTTATGCCGGACCAGCTCGCAGCCCGTGAGGAGCGGTTTAAGACCTTTGTCGCTGAAGCCCTTCGTCGGGCAGCTACTGCTATGAGTGATGTTGCCAAGGCGTGAGTCCGCGTACCACACTCTTTTTTGAGGTCTCTGCTTATCTTTGTGGAATTAGCCCCCTTCCCCGCACATTCTGTCTCAAGCTAAGGGGATTTGACCTTGGACATCTGGCTAAAGTCGGTTTGCCTAGTTCTGCGCAAATCGCAGCGACTCTATATATTGTTAGTGTGTTCATATTGCCCTCTAAGCGCTCGCTTCCGCAGTCTAATCATCAGCTTTTATAGCATAATTTCCCGTCAGATCCGATTTCTTTCTATTTAGGCTCATTCACGATTGGGATCCCCCAATCCACTGCCAACTTATTCACAACGCCTTACCGTATACCCCCTTCTGGTAACGTCGATACCTTCTATGGCGGACCAACCGGGATGGCTTCTTTGTTTGCGCGTACTCCCGGGCGAGACGAAGAGCACAACCTATCCCTTCGTGCACTTACACTCCCTGATGGCATTGCCTATATTGACCTTTTGCTCTATGATTTCGCCGATGAATCCATGGATCTCCAAGGCATCTCTTTAACTTGGAGTGCTGCGAATGCTACCCAAGTGTATGCTCGTATTGAAATTGCTGGCCCCAACGCCGGCCCTAATGGATTTTCTACGACAACCCAGCGTGTTCCCCTGGTATGGCTCCGCGATGAATTTCCGGGCAGATCTCGCGATAAACCTGGTGTCCGGGCTGAGCATCAGCCTCAGGCATTCCTAAACGTTGAATTGGAGTGGGGCGTAGATAGTTCAGCTCCGTTTCTGCGACCTCGCATACCTAATCCTGTCCCTCGGGGTGCTTCGACCCCACCCAAGAATGCTAAGCTAGTATATCGCCTGAGCTTACAAGGTGGGGACCACGTGTTGGAAGTGGAAAAGCCGACTTGGGCTTGTGTATTGTGCAGTATATGCGCGTCGTTTCCTACTCAACACATTCTCAAAGTACACCTTAGAAGAGCGCACCCACAGGTGGAGACCAAATTTAACAAAAAGGTAAGTTCGATATTCTATGTGCCCCACCCGTGATCGGCGACATTCTTCTCTTTTGCCACAGCGACAAGATCCTGTAACCGGCCAAGATAGATTCGATGTTAAAGTAATCCTACCCCCTGAAGCCATCGAGCTCTCAGACGATGAAGAAGAAGAAGCCCCAGTAACGCAAACTGTCGCCCCATCTACGCGTATCGGCGCTTTGCTCGCAGCCTCGGACGAAAGTTAGTCGCTACGGTCACCCGTATGGTTGAACATGGGCTGAAATTTCTTTTGGCACAAGATATGATCCAGCAAGTCAGTATGGAAGGCTTGGGTTTTGGAGTCGCTGGAACCATACCTTCGACCCCACCCCGCGCCATCTTGAACCCAGTCAAGGAAGAAGATGAAGAATGTAATGAAAACTGGCCAACGGATGGCATGGTCTTACTCCCCATCAACCGTGGCCGCAGCCATAGCCCAACACCAGCGCTCGACTCTCCCGTCCGGCAGCGACGAGACCATGGTCCAAGTTCACCCACATCTCCGGCACAACCAAACCGGCCTACACCTGCTCCGGAACCCTTCGTGGGTATATACTCAAGTCGAGTTCGCAATAAACCCCGTATATACGATGTTCTGCGCCATCTACCAATGCACTACGGTGTGTTAAACGGGCAGATAATCGCGAACGAGGAAGAAATGTTTGCGCAAGATTATATATCTGACGAACCCGATGACTATGAAACCTTCGCTGAAGAAGTGCTGCTGATGGGAGCATTATGGTCTCGCTGGATGACCACAGAAAAGTATGAGAATAGGTTTGCACAGCAGGCTATTGCTGATCATACTTTAGAAACCGATTCATCGCAAACCCATTCGAATGCCTAAGTCGGTTTGTTAGCTCGTTCTACCTTGACGTTATTATAGATTACGTCGGTTACAGGTGCTTTGTACGATTTATGTTGGTTCGTAATCTGAAATTCATACTGCCGTGTATCAATAGCTCACTAAAATACAGGAAATGGCTTCACGTGGGCGCGTAAAGCCTAAAGAAGTGGCCATACTGTGTAGAAAGTATAAAGCACGCGAGCAAGAGTTGACTCACAGCCGACAAACTCAAGAGCAGTAGTGTGGACACTTGTCATTGCTTGTATGGTTGTGTGTGCATGTTTACGCTACATTTGCCAACTTGCTGTTTTGCAATGCCATTAATTAGCCACCATCATGCCAGCGACTGACGAATCTGGCTCTAAGCCTCTCACCCCTGGTGTTGTCCTCGGTCCGGACGGCAAACCATGCAAGGTCTGCAGCTCGTTCAAGTCATGGTCTAAGGCGCAGCGCAATGATTCTAGAAAGGCGGCCGCCGGTCTCGCTGCCACTGCTGCCACCTCTGCGGTTGGGTCTACCTCTCGGGACCACTGTCCTGTTGATGTTGAACAGCTTGGTCGCGCAACCTGGACGTTCCTTCACACAACGGCCGCTTACTATCCGGAAAGTCCTACCAAGCAGCAACAATCCCACATGCTCTCTCTTTTGCGCGCCCTGCCCTCGTTATACCCATGTTTCTCGTGTGCGGAGGACTTGGGCAAACACATGCGGTCCAACCCACCTGAAACTGCTGTCTTGGGACGGGTTGGTTTGTCGAGATGGTTATGCGAAAGACATAATGAAGTGAACGAAAAACTTGGCAAGGAGAAATTTAATTGTGGAATTCAGAGCTTGGATAGCCGTTGGAAGGACGGCCCCACGGACGGGAGCTGTGACTAGTCAGTTGATTGTGAGTCCCGGATTAACTGCCAGTGAGTAAATCCTTCTCAATCAGGTTTCATAGATTATTACTATGCTGTGTCAACAATTTACCACTCCTCAACATTGGCTATGTAAACACCGGTACAAATAGTAAGTCCTAGCAATGGGTTTACTCGGGGTTTGGCCGACATCAGTTTGCAGGAGAATAGCATCGGTGAATATAATATACATGAAAGTAGACAATGAATTACTATTGCGCGGTGTACTCCATTTTCGCTGCCGGAATGGCGTCAGTATCGGTGGCAAACTCGACGCAAAATTATACTAACTCTCATGTTTCTTGGCATCAGAAACCTTCCTCGCCGCCTTGGTAAGGTCTTCCTGGGTAATGTATTCTCTACTCCTGGTAAGCATCTGGCTTTAAGGATTGCGGGGAATTGGCTCACCGGTCGTCGCGAATAGCAAACATACCCGCCTCTGTGACGACATTGCGTAGATCTGCACCATTAAATCCATCGGAGAGCTACCGAGGCGCACGTTAATGCTCGTACATGCGCTGAAATGGAGGACGCATAACATGCCTTCACAATGGCCTCGTAGTCAATTTCGCCATGCTTGTTCACAGGTGCCGCATGAATCTTGAGAATCTCCAGCCGAGCTTGCTCGTTCGGTAGCGGGATCTCAATCTTCCTATCCAATCGCCCAGGTCGCAACAACGCGGGATCGAGAGTATCCGGTCGGTTCGTCGCCATGATAAGCTTGGTTTTCCCCAACGAGTCGAACCCATCCATCTGATTCAGCAGCTCCATAAGTGTGCGCTGAATTTCTCGGTCGGCACTCGTTCCTTCAGAGAAACGTCTGCCACCGATAGCGTCGATTTCGTCCATGAAGATAATACAAGGCTCGTGTTCTCGTGCGTAGCCAAACATCTCCCGGACTAGCCTGGCGGATTCCCCGATGTACTTGTCGACAATCGCAGATGAGACTACTTTCAGGAAGTTTGTGCTGAGGGTGGCAGCGACGGCCCGGGCAAGCAATGTCTTGCCCGTCCCTGGCGGCCCGTAAAGAAGAACACCTTTCGGGGGTGTGATACCGACACGCAAGAATAGTTCGGGATTCATAAGAGGAAGTTCAATAACCTAAACGGCAGAGTCAGAAAACACTTGTGGAAGAACATATTCTGATAAACGTACCTCTCGTAACTCCCTGACCTGTTCTCCTAAACCACCAATCCCGGCAAACGAAGCTCCTCCAGGGTCTTCGAGGCTCATGTTATATACTAGAGGGTCGACTTCACGAGGAAGTATGCGCATAATGGTCAAAGTTGTCATGTCGAGGCTGACGCGCGTTCCAGCTTTCAATTTAGCCACGGGTAGAGTAGGCCGGAAAGAGACGACATATCGTGGTCCAGAAGAGGCCTTGACGATAACTGTTTGCTTATGAATATAATTTACTACCAGACTCAGAGGGTAACTTACATTTCTCGTCATCCAATTGCTTCAGCACCTCTCCGATGATCTGCCCCACGGATTGGATAGCCTTAATATCCTCCTCTGTTTTAGCAAACTCTTTCTCGAGATCCTTGCCTGTGAAGCGTACTGGTGCATAATGCGGTCAGCAACATTACCAACGGATGGTTTCAGAGTGTCTCACAGTTCTTAAGGTTGTCGCTCATCTTGTCGTGGTCCCGCATTTTCTAAATGCCATATAGAAAGCATGGGTTAGTCGAGCAGGATTAACTAGCTCATAGTGGACATACATTGCGGTACGCAATGAGTGCAGTCTTTCTCCTCTCGTCCATAGCTAATAGTGGTAAAGGTTCGTGAGTGGGGGATTGAGAGCTGAGGTTCTGGGTGGGAGCGACGCGCAGGTGACGCGTCCCGTACTCAGCGGCTATAACATTTATGACCGACAGCGCTTAATTGTGGGGCTACACACTTTTGTTTTTGTCCACCATGAGCTCCAAAAAAGGGTGGGTACATTGCTGTATACTGGTACAGAGACTGATATTGTAACCGAAACCAGAAAACTCGATCTACTCGTAAAAGTCCGGTATACGAACCCGCTTCCGCCGCCACCATGCCCGCCCAAGTTGCTCAATATTCCAACACATCCCAATCGCTATATCAACCCTGAATTTACAGCAACACTGGCGGCCGAAACTCCACTTCCTATGGTGGTGGACTCGGAGTGTGGAATGCCACTCGACCTCTTTCAGTGGGATGGGTTGTGGGACGGAAGGGAAAGCTACACAGGCAAGTCTGCTATCAAACCATATTGTTCGGTCTTTAATCTTTTCACAGAACTAAATCCGGCAGAACCTCCGGAGCTGGATGATGCGGACGTGGACCTCTTGTTTGAACCACCCACTGGCTCTGTGCCGAACGGAGGATCCTACGTGTCTGCTCCCACCACCCCAGGTGGGGGTGCTCAACCCAACGTCTCATGGCTTCGCCGCGCAGAATATACATCGCGTTCAATGACTCGCCAAGCTAACGCAGCCGACCAGTGAGTTGATAAAATGGCCTGACAGGCTTGTTCTAACGTCATGCTCGAGGCCACTCGAAGAGGATATTGTGGTCGATGCATCTTTGCCAGCACAAATAGCGGTCATCGAAAAATCCTTCAGTGCTCTACCCCCCCTGAACTCATTCACTCACCCTACTCGAAAAGATGCAAATGGCCAACCTTTGACCGCAATTTCATCTTTCGACTTCCTGCCAGATATCGATATTTGGGCAAACCCCTACCTCCAAATCCGTTTCATCGAACGACCTGGCGAACGACCCCTCGAGGTGAGCCTGGTTTGATGTGTTGAATGCTCAGTTTATTTACAATGGAAACCCCATATAGGTGCCCGACCCGCGTCTTGATTGCGGAATCCTCCGCCCGCAACAGACAGAAGATGACGAACACTTCATTTCCTTCTACCTTCCTCCAGAAGATGAGGAGGCCGAGACTTTCAAAGCACGACGACGAGCTCCGGTGTCAGCATTGACAAACGAAACAACCGATTTTGAATTCCAACGAGACTACGAGTCGGCCAAGATCGAGAATGACATCACAAACGAGTTCTTGGTGGTCATTGACGAAGGCCCGGGTCTCAATGCGGACGGAACACCAGTAGTCGCCGGTCACGCCGGAGAAGCCAATGGCGTCAATGGAACTTCGGCAACACATGAAGGCAGGAGACAGGGCGCATACTACAAGGGCGTAGAGAGGAAGATTGTACTCAAGAAAAAGCCCGTTATTGTGAGTTTAATTCAAGTGCATCATGTGTTTACGCAAGACCTGATTGTTCGTTGTTTACAGAAAGGCCAGGAGATTGATTATTCCGACAAATGGGATATCATCAAACTATCTCATATACCAATTGCCGCCGAGGACCAAGAAGAACGCAACGAAGTTCTTGCAGAGGTTACGGACCCTCAATGGACTTTCGGAAGGTTGGATGCACAGGGAGAAGCGGATGACGAGATGGCAGTGGAGTAAATAACAAACCTATTTTCCGCAAGCCTTTATTGTTTAGGTGTTGTGCACTCTGTATCTTTTTGTGATGACGCGGGTTGCTCCTTCGCTGCTTATGATCCGATGCTTGCTGTAACAATAGATTTCATAATACCCGTGCCGGCGGTGCCATCGCGACTTGTACAATACAATAGGATCCGGTCAACCGTTCCTACCACCACCCTTGTAGTTTCCCCTAGCCTCCGTTCATGCAATCTGCTGCGCAAGCTGTTGGCGAAGTCTTGCAGTCTCCCGACGACCTTCTCAAAATCGCCGCGTTTCGAAACAAACTCGAAAAAGAAAAGGCATCCATAGACGCCAAGCTCAAAAGTGGCGTACGCGAACAGCTCACTGCGACCGCTGATGGACTGCGAAAGTTGCTCAGTACACGCGCCAACGTACAGGGGATCAAGGATGAGATGAGCACCATTGACGGGAAATGTAGCGACCCCCGCAACGAAGTTCCGACTTTCGACCAAATCAGCCGAGTGAGGCTCTAGCTGGGCGGATACGACCTGGTTACTGAGCAATTCTGTTGAAACAATCTAGGTTTCAGTTGTCCATCGGAACTTTTCACAGACGGAAGAAATGGTCAACAACCTGCTCAGCATGCACGCCAAAATCGATTTGGTGGAGGACATGCTTATGGCCGACAGAGAAAATATCCTTGGCCCAGCACCCAATCTGTTGGCAGTACATTTTCAACTCAACCAGCTCGAGGCATTCAGGAACCAAACCACTCACCAGGCCAAATCCGCCGACGCCGACGCGCGTAAAACGTTGGCACAACACTTCGAACGCTTGAACAGGCTATCCAAGGCTTTCGATCAGTACATCTTTGAACTGGGCTCGAACGTTCTGCCTATAGTTCGAGCACGAAACCCAGGGGTCGTTGTGAGGTTGATCAAGATCTGCGAGATTGAAGGGCGGGAAGATGAAAAGGTATGTCGTCACGCCAAATAGAACCCAGCAGTATTTACTTGGAGTGGCCAGGCGATTGCTATCAAGCTGGTCAAGAAAGCCGCCAATCTCGACGCTGCTTCCAAGTTTAAGTCTATGCTAGCGAACGCTCGTGTCTTCAAGCATTATAGGTCTGAGGTGATGAAACGTATCCGCCAGTCCATACAGGAAACGTTTTCCACTCGCCAGCAAGCGGAAAAGGGGGACACTGTCGCTTATATTGATGGTCTCTCGGACTGGATGCTAGTCGACCTTATCCAAGTGTTTGACGAGGTTGTTCCCTGCTTTCCCTCCGACTACGAAATCTGGGCGCTCTTCGTGAAAAACTACCACAAGTTTCTCGACGAATCACTTCAAGCTATCGTTGCATCTAATCCCGAAGCTAGTATCGTGCTTCGTCTCCACGCCTTTGTCAAGCGGGAATACAAGCAGCACCTCAAAAAACTTCAGGCTGAGCTAGAAATCGAGATTCCACCAGAGTGGGTGCAACCTCCCCTACTTGGCGGCAAGGAGCAAGAGCTTATCGACGACTACGTCAAGCTCATTGTCTCACGCCTGGACACGCTCACGACGAACCTCATGCAGTCTGAAATCGACGAATTCACTCGACGCGAGCAACCCCCGGAGACCGACCCAGAGGGGCTCTATGGAATGCGAGGCCCTGTTGACTTCTTCCAGATGGTCAACCAGTACGCTGACGCCGCTGTGGAGAGCGGTCAAGGCGCAGTTCTAGCGAGCGTTGTCGCAGAGTCGGCGCGTGTTATGACCTCACTCCAGACCCAATGGACCAGACTCCTCGAGTCCGAGTACCGTCGCTTGGCCGACAGACCTGAAGATGCCCCAGGGGGATTCGCCGAGTATGTGATCGCGCTCGCGAACGATCAAATCAAATCCGCCAACTATGCAGAGACCCTTTCAACTCGCCTAGAGGAACGGGTCAGCGAGAAATACGCCAAGGTGATAGCCGAGAGACTGGACGACGCGATCAATGGGTACCTTGATGTCGCAAAGAAATGCACACAAGTCCTCATCGACCTGATCTTCAACGATCTCAAACCGGCTACAAAGAAACTCTTTGCTGCCCCCGAATGGTACGAGGGCGCCATGTCCCAAATCCTCCTCACGATTCGAGACTATGCGGACGACTACCAAAGCTTCTTGAACCCCTCCATATTCGAAATCTTGGTCGAGGATCTCATCGACATGTTTTTGTCCACCTACCTCACCGCACTCCGCCGAACGACTAAATTGCGCATGCCCGCAGCCTCGGACCGATTGCGCGAGGATATTGCGGATGCTTTCGACCTTTTCAAGCGGTACAAAGCCCCACAAGAGCTCGATGCTAATTTTGACATCATGGATCAAGTGCTCTCGCTCCTCACGGCTTCACAGGGCATGGTGTTTTTGTCGTTCTGGCCTTTCGCCCAGCAGCACGGACCCAACCTTGCGTTTGTGGAGGCCTTGATGAAGGCCCGGGATGACCTTGATCGTTCAGCCGTGTCTGAAATCATGGAGAGTTGTCGCCGGAAAGTTAAGGATGAGCAGCTCATAGACCGTATGTACCTCTTGCCAACCCAGGTCGCAGCTGAGCATACAATTTGATTATACCTTAGCGGACAAGCCCACAATCATGAAAAAGGTTGCAGCACAATCAGTATTGGTCAGTCATTTTCAGGTCTGTACGTGTGTAACCTCACATGCTTTATTTCAGGCAATGTTCCTTCAACGATGAATATCAGTACCCTCATCCATGCCGGCACGCCACCCTAGTATTCATTCCTGTTTTTTAGCTGTATCGTGTAGAGCGGACCTATCCGGAAGCTTCTTTGCAGTTTCATCGATTTTTGCGAACTGGAACGGGAACCGTACGTTGTAAAGGAATGGCCGAAGATCGAAACCTAGTCGATCAACCATTTGGAAGAGGGCTCTTCAATCCAACACGTTAAACACACGCACGGTTGTCATCCGGGCTATAGTTCTCCTGCGGTACCGGTTGTGAAGGGTCAATGAACGAGTGGCACTGTTCTTTAGAAACTCACCGCGTGGTAAGAGGGGGTGAGCGTGGTCATCTTGTGTCGGTTACGGGCATGCTCGAAAAAGAATAGCTTGACTTTGTCTGCGATCTGTATGCAGCCGCGTCATCAACGCATTCATGCCAGCAAAGCGCCGAATTATGAACCTGCGTGGGTGATAGAATGCTCCCCCATTCTTGAACTAGCTTGCAGAACATGCTGTATGGCCCGCATTTTTCCACCTTCCTTAATCGCCCGAAAACAGACAACTCGTCGTATGTCATGCCCATATCGGCCTATAAGCCCCAACTTAGGGTCTCGCAAGACTTAGTCGAGCGCGCTACCAACTCACCTCATCGGCTTGAACATAATTCTCTGTAATCGGCTCGAGCTCGGCTGTTGGAACGGCGTCGATGAAACTAAACGAGAAAAAGTATTCAATCGACATAGCCGAGCCGAATGAGCTTACCTCTTCAGCACCGGCAAGTCAAATTGATCTTGTGCATACAGAATAAACTTCTTGAGGTCAGCCTTGCTGATACCCCCAATAGGATTGATGTCGGCTAAGTGAAAATTTTTGTCAGTGGAGAGCGCTCGTCCAACGCGTGGGACATCAACGAAGGGCTATGGGGACTTGCCTGATGAACAGTCGTACTTGGTGAGGTAACCTCGGAGGCTGAGACAACCGGTGAGAGTCCAGATGCAACATCTTTGCCGCATGTGTCTTACCTCTCGTCCACATTTGCGCTTCCCAACACAAGTAGCCCACCTGCCTTGCCACGAACCCAGGGCAAAAGCTGTGCAAAAAGATAGGCGAGCACCATACGGAGCCGTGCCTGCGTAAATCGCCATTCAGATGCTGTGCGGCTGCTTCCCAGCGGGCGCTCGGCGAATTTTCTAACCGACTGACCTGAATATTTTGCAAGGCCAGATTCTCAGCATCTGAACCACCGTGCGCGCGAAACTGGGGACGGTGCCCCGTGACTATGGCGAACAGATTTCGAACGGCAGCGACAAGGGTGTCCATATTGAGGTCAATGTGGTAGCTTACGAGGGAACGAGGTGGCGTCAGTGCAACTTAGAATCTAACGACCTTGGGGCCCACCTTCCAATGGATTCGCTTAATAGTTTAGCACGTTTCCTGGTATCCGCACTGGAGTTCTCCGTGCCCATGTAGCACGTGTGGAATATGCGGCTTGTGAACTCCCGAGGATCGGTGGGGATATAGTCCGACCCCTCTGGCTCGCCACACATCCTGCGTGCATCCGCAATGACCTGCGTGCCTGCACAAAAGGTCAGTTTTAGGAAACATGGAGCGAACATCGTAGACTGACTGCCTTGATTGGCTGCAGCGACCACAAGGCGGCTCATGGAATACACAATAACTGCGGTAGCGCAGCTGTCGATCCCCCCGCTCAGTGGAACAAAGTAACCTTGAGTTCGGGACCTTCTCAAGTAGTCCCAAAGCCAACACGCCGGTCCTAAACTGTAAACCGTCTGAGTCTTGTTACGGTAAACGGGCTTGAAAAATCAACGCACGCGATTTCCTCTTCCGGGCTATGATACCGGACGGTGAACTCCCGGATCGCGGCTGCATCGAGCAACGAGAAATCATCTTTCCCAGAAAGTGGCATGGGAACTTCGATGCGTGGGTAGCGTTCTGCAGCAGCAGCCTGCATGCTGCGGCTGCTCTTGGTTCTATGAGCTCGGACATCCTCGATGTCCACCGTCGCACTGATGACTTCGACGTCCGAAAGGGAGAATTGGGAGCCTTGTGCGACTATTCTGCCATTCACGGCAATCATAGCACACCCATCATAGTATAGGCGGTCGCCATCGCATCCTTGCTGGTTCGCATACAGGTAGATTCCTCCCAGCTACATCAAAGAGCAATAGAGTTGGTTCCGCATGGGGTAAGGAACGAAGGCATCCAAACCCAATAACTTACTTTAAGGGTGGCCTCCTTGATAAGCTCAATACGAGTGTACAGTTTCCGTAACTCGTGGTGGCTACCACTTGAATTGGTAAATATCTCCACTCCATCTAACCCCATGAGAATGTGCGGACTACCCGCCATACATAAGTACCCGCGAGCATTTGACAATCGATGGGACATACCTTGCGGGGGTAAAGAGCTCCTCACAGAGTTCAACTCCAACACACGTGTCCAGAGTACTAATAACAGCGTCCCCGAAAGGCACCTTAACCTAAACCAGCGTTGGTAGCTATATCAACAGACAAACGGCCAAGTTACCTGCCCAGTAATCGCTTGAATCATCCGAGGGAGGTAATGATCTTCGGTCTGTCTGTGTTTTCGCCATGGTGTGAAATATCTGAGTTCTCGGTAGTTACCATCGTTTGCCATCCACATTTTCGGACGTATCAAAAGGACCTTCCCATCATGGAGAATAACCCGGCAGTTGTACAAGACATTCTTGTGGATGATGGGCCTATGGAGGCCGGTCAGGATGAAGCTAGATGCCAAGGGTGAGCCACCCACATGCCAATGTCGCACAGGATTCCGTTCGAGGCGTCCGACTGAATAATCCGCCCGAGTATCTCCCATGAGTGTAAGACGGTATCACCTGCAGACCCAAGTTTCTACGGATAGCGTCAAGGGGGGTGATGCGAAAATACCTTCCAAAAAGTGATCTAAACACCCATATCCACTGGGAGCGGGAATCAGTGTGATACTACCTCTGATATATTAACATACGATATTTCAAGTTCTGGGCCAACTCTCAGCGTTGCACCCCGCTCCTTTGATAAGCGGATGCTCTCAATGATGCGCTCATAGTTCCCCTTAAAGGTGTCAGAACACCACGCCCAGCCCATTTTTTATCCACCGGCATACCTGGAAATCTAACGCCCACTGGTTTAACGAACTGTCATAACCAACTTTGTATTAGCACACTCTAAGCCGTCCAGTTCAAAACAAGTGCCCGACCATCTATGAATTGATGGGGTTAGTACATAATATGTACTTTCAACGATTTTCTACATACGTAGCAACCGTGAATAGATGACCCATATGGCCTGAGTGGGTCACGAACGCGTTGACCGGTTATCGTTGGAAAGACAAGGTCGCGGTGTGAAATTAACACCTTCATGGGCTACACACACAAATAGTACCAATCAAATCAGCCCTAGAAAAGGCAACCGGGATTGAGGCGGAGGCTTCAAGGGAATTTTACCCGTGCTCTAATCGAAATTAAATTTGAGCCCTGTACCAGTACTGAGGCATTTCATGGCCTTGTTTAACAGCGTGTTATAACCATAATATTTACCCGGACCGCTCCAACGCTCCAATTTCGCTTCAATTTCCTTCAAACAATCAACCTGCATTTTTCCAAATCCGAAGGCCGATTCATTTGATCAGCCTTGATTGAAAAATCTGACTCGGCTCCTCGACCTTTGTTCCTACCCATCACCGCTCGCCCTTTGTCTGTACGCTATGGCATCCGAATCTAAAGGTCGTGTTCTGCTTGCCTACTCCGGAGGACTTGGTACGTTCACCAAACGGACTGGAGTGCAATCAACTGATTGTATTCGGAAGATACATCCTGTATTTTGGCATGGCTAATCGAACAGGGATACGAAGTATACGCGTTCATGGCAGATGTTGGTCAAGAGGAGGTATGCCCGATGACTACCATTCAGGGTGGCCAGGCCTAAGGATTTGATCTAGGACTTTCCTGCAGCGGAGAAAAAGGCTTTGGCTGTTGGTGCAAAGAAGTTCTTCCTCGAAGTACTCATCAGTCAATCGTGTCCGACCGATCTTCCAACTAATTCGGACCCGTTACTTTCAGGACATGAAGAGGGAATTTGTCACAGAATTAATCTACCCCGCGGTGCAGGCCAACTGCATTTACGAAGTGAGATGATTCCTGATGGCTAGGTTAACGGCTACATGTTTTCGCCGTTTATTTTTTAGGGTATCTACCTTTTGGGGACCTCGTTGGCACGGCCCGTCATCGCTCGCGGGATGATAGCCGTGGCGGACCGTGAAGGTTGCGAGTGAGTGGTCTCCTCCGCCCCTAGCTTGCGGGTTGCCTTATATTTCGTGTTTAGCTTTGTTTCGCATGGTTGTACCGGAAAAGGAAACGATCAAGTCCGATTTGAACTCGCCTTTTATGGACTTAAGCCTGGCATCAAAGTCATTGCGCCGTGGAGGATCCCTGGTATGTATAAGGCATGTCCATCTAGCCTGTCCGCCCGTTCATCTTGGCCGTGTCTAGCATTCTATCAACGGTTTGCCGGGCGCCCCGCTTTGCTCGAGTATGCCGCCGAGAAAAACATCCCAGTCGCTCAAACAGCTGCGAAGCCTTGGTCCACCGGTAACTCAAACTGTTGCGATTATCTGCCGCCGCTCATATTTGTCCAACCTAGACGAAAACCTGTTCCACATATCCTACGAGGCTGGTATTCTGGAGGACCCGAACACCACCCCGCCGGCGGACATGTGGAAACTTACCGCATCGCCCGAGAATGCCCCCTCCCAACCTGAGCAGATCTCGATCGAATTCAAGACAGGCCTTCCCGTTAAAGTTACCCACGGTAGCAAGACTTACACTGATTCTGTCGAAATCTTCCTTGCCCTCAATGCGCTTGCCCGCAAGCATGGGATTGGACGCATTGATATTGTGGAGAACCGTTTTATTGGAGTCAAGTCCCGGGGTTGCTACGAATCGCCCGCTGCGAGCATTCTCCGTGTTGCCCACATGGATATTGAAGGCTTGACCTTGGACCGAAACGTCCGAGCCCTACGTGACCAGTTCGTTACGGTGCAGCTCAGCCAAATCCTATACAACGGATACTTTTTCAGCCCAGAGCGCGAGTTTGTCACCGCGTCTATTCCCGCGAGCCAGCGTACAGTCAATGGTACTGTTCGCCTCAAGCTGTACAAGGGCAATGTAATAGTTGAAGGGCGTCACTCTGACGAGGTAAATTCTCCACACTCCCTTGATAATCAACATCAATCCGACTTCAATTGAATAGGGCTTGTACGACGCGCGTCAATCTTCTATGGACGAACTGGGAGGATTCGAGCCCACCGACACCACCGGATTTATTCAAATTGAGTCTATTCGTATTCGAAAGTGAGTGGTGGTCTCGATTTGGTTTTTTCACATTGTTCACATCATTTTAGGTGGGGCGAGGCTAACATTGCAAAAGGGCAAGCCGGAGTAGGACCCAAGGATGTCTACGGTACTCGGGTGTAAACAAATAAGCATGTGTGAGCGTGGGAGTCTGTATTCTAACAGAAATTGTACCCTTGCTGAATCTATAAATGGGACCTGATCTGACTGATAGTGGCATATGGGGATTGTTGCAGCTGGCAATAGCAAGCAGGTCTTGCTATAGCACTTGGAGAGCGGTATGTCGGACCGGGCTGATCGTGGCACTCCATGTTGGCAAATTTCACGCGCGATCGATGGTATATATGCCATCATGGTGCATGTATGCTATGCGTGAGGCTGTTTTCTACTAGCACTTCCCCATTTATATACACGTAAGGTACATCTATGCGAAGTTGCACCGAGCGACCAGCACCGGCCAAAGAAAATAAACAATGCGGGTCAAAAGAAACCACGGGGTATGTCTATCAATTGCGGGGAGAGCTATGCCGTTTTTACCTGGAGGAAGTGACTAACTAGAGCTGGAAGATCGTTCAGTGACATGTCGACGTAGCCTTGTCTACGTGTTCCGCTGTGGACGATCCAGCGGGCATCAGGGGCACTGTCTGAATTATCGAGATAAAAGAGCTTACCTGAACTTGAGAGCTACAAATGGGCCCTTCCAGGGGTATCTTGCTTGGCCTTTTGTGAGGCGGTAAATCGACCGGTTAATAGGGCTTCCGTCGTTCAAGAATGCTGCTCGGGACCATAGTTGTATTGGGAACCGAAGATTGTCCCCGGCGATCTGCGAATTGAAATGTTTCAACCCCGCTCCGAACTGAACAGAACAGGACATTGGGCTTACTTACCCCCTGTTCAAGCACAACTTGGAAAGGATGCTCATCATTCAAGGTAGTTTGCACCAGGGGCTGCCAGGCTAGTGGCCCTCCGGTTGAAGTATCGATTCTAGCCCGACAGTCGAGTTGAATCAGCCTGGGTCTGTCCTCGTCGGGTGGGAAGAGAATTCCAATGATGCTCTGAATATTGGCACAGGCATGGGAAGTGTAAAGTTGGGCCATTTAGGGCAAGGGGAGGGTTAGTAGGGATTGAGCATGATAGGATCTGTAGGACATACCTGGCGAGTGTACTGCGCAGCAGCTACGGAATTTTCGTCTCTTTCCGAGTCATGGCTCCCAGATTGGGTGGAGCGGCAGTTGTGTCTGTGCTGGCTCCAGCTGCACCAGAGTAATTAGTACAATAAATCTATCAAGTCGTTTTTGACGGACTCGGCTTCAAGATGCTCTGGGGAACAATACCATGAGGCTCGACAGCGGCTGCACCTGTTTTGCAATGGCGTATTAGACAAGCACCAGGGCGGTCAATGGCTCATATCACCATCCAATAGCATAAAGAGAGGACGCACCAGAGGGTGGTAGGCTCGCCACAAATCTCGCAAAGGTGGTGAATCAGGGGTGTAGCTTGAGGGGGATCAGACGGCATTGCCGGGGTGAACCAGTGAAAGGGCGTAATACGATTAAAGAGCGCCGTAGCTACCAGGACGTGCTCGTGGACGGGGGCATTAGGCACTCCTCGCTAGTGTCTCGGGATTTATATGTGGAGCATAGCATTCAAAGGGCGGGCAACCTAAGGCGCATGTTTACGCTGGTGACCGGAGCCTGTCGTAATGTCCGAGTGCACACGTCCGTTGGTCTTTGGGCTCAGCCTGACGTCTATGGTTAGCTATTGTAGTATCCATGGAAAAAAAAAACTGATGAAAACCAGACCAAGGGAATTTCAGTTGGGTTATCGGGTGGGAACCGGGGGGAAACGGGTCCAGGCTTCAGGAAGCGGTAGAGCCACGAACGTCCAGTTCGCAGAGCCTAGTGACGCGTGTGCTTCCTGGGGCACCGAAAAGCCGCCCGCGTGATACCGAGACTGAAATTTTGCCTCAAGAGCATGCAGAGACCTGTCAGAATCTGCAGGGAGCAGAGGCGGCGGCAGACACGTCAAGCAAGAGCAATGTGGGGAACCTGCTGGAATGCTCTTATGGAGTGGGTTTCTCCGTCCCCCTCGTGGTCGGGATTGACAGGTCGCATGAACTCGGTTACAACTCCATGGTCGATCAGAGATGCGATCCCTATAACCGGGGATCAACTGCAGAGACTGCACAGTGCTTAGGGCGTAACTGAACAGTCCATTTCAGACTCACCCCGTCAGAGTACCCTAATCATAGCCCAAGCTCACGTAAATACACCTCGGTCGCAAATCCACTATGCCTGTGCGCTGAGGGTCCAGGCTTCTTATCACCAGGAAGAAGGCGGGAATAGCGTGCAATGTGTGTTGCACAATGAGCTGTAGGGGGGCGGTGCTTGGGCAACGGTCTGGCATGTGATTTGTCTGGCCGGGCCTGGGCATGTGCTTTTAAGCATAGCCGGTCCTGCGAGAAATAACCACTCTAGTCAAATATATAAGAAATGCTGGGCATTACTGTATGCTAGCATAAATACCAAAAAAGGAAAAACTGCATCTGAGTCAGCAACTGCCAACATCATATAAGCGCTTGGGCTCCTCGTTACATAGCCACGGGTTCTTCCTGGCTTCAACTCACCTCCCACAATGTCCAAGCATCATCCAGGTCAGGAACATATTCGCGATGAGAGAAAATAAAGTCATTAACACACTTTTCAGACCTAATAATGTGCCGGCGGCAGGTGGGCATTGGTATGTCTGCTCGGTTGTTCGTTCGTGTTCATTGCCGCCTGACCTTCAATGTCTTTAGCTATAGGTCGCTTGTGCGAGAAATGTGACGGAAAATGGTAAGAAAACGCTCTTTGCCCCATTTGCTGTTTCTTTGCAGGAAAATGACCCACCGTTTGTGCTAGTCCGGTTTGCGACTCGTATGTCAGGCCTGAGACACTCGTGCGGATTTGCGATGAATGCAATTTCGGTACCTATGGGGGGCGCTGCATTATCTGTGGGTCTCCCGGTAAGTACGGGTGTTGTCCCGAACAAGAGTTCTAAACTGACGTTTTTGACTGCGTTGGCAGGGATTTCCGACGCGTACTATTGCGCTGAATGCACTCGGCTTGAAAAGGATCGAGACGGTTGTCCGAAAATTGTCAATCTCGGTGCCAGCAGGACGGATCTGTTCTATGAGAGGCGCCGCCTGGGTTGGTACTTTCTCATTTTTGCTTCCGTCCCATCTCTAATGGATTCCGTTGGGCCCGAATTATTTAGGTTTCAAGAAGGGCTAGGTACCCATGTTCTTACACGACGGCCTTTTACAGATGTGCAATAAACTAAATATTTGAGAACTTGTTGGCACAACAATACTCGCCGACCCTGGTTTCGGCATTTTGCGGCACCATAACCCGCGGCAGCCTCTTTGGCAGCTTGGTGGTCGTAATAGCTCGGAGGCAACCTTTCATGCTATGTATACCTCGTGCGGCCAAATGGGTGGTGGCGTACTAAGGCTAAGGTCGGTGATTGCGCCGATCAAGTGCGTATCGACCTACAGAGAACGATAGTTTAATTTAGCCTTGAACGCTAAGCTTGAAGGAGGGAGAAGCACAGGCTTCATCTCATCCAAAAGAGGTTGGCGTACCTTGGACTTGAAAACCGCAAAGATGTGCGTTGGGGGGTGCCCACCAATCGACTCGCACTCGTCGCAATAGTCTTTGCCGCATGTGATGCATCGGAACCATTCGCCGATGATATGACTACTGCACAGATCGCACAACGCGTTTTGGTGGTCAAGCATTTGAAGATAGGCTTGATAGAGAGCAGATTAAGATCCGAACAAAGGGCGAAGACGATGCATGGGATTTACCTCGTGGATCGGGCCCTCGATATCCAGCTCCCGCAGGTTCACTGTACCTGCATACAGAAAGCCCATTTAAACATTTGAGCCTGGTCAACAAAACTTAAACACCTACACCACCGGAATAACCGGATGTGGACTCTCGATGGGTCGATCCACTGGTCGAGGGAGTTTCAAGAACACATGGTATGGGTCATGAATCAAATGCGACTTCTGCTCGCACTGGAAGCACTGCAAAATCGACGGGCGGGTGGCGGTTAGTACCAGCTCGGTCAGGAAAGAGTGGACCCAGGGAATCGTGGCAGGGGACGTTTGTGGAATGAAAAGGTAGAATGGGTTACGAGAAGCGAGGAGCCGCAGCTGAGATAAATGAAATAATATATTCAAGCAAAATAGTCCACGCACCAGGTTGTATGAGGTTGGCAATGAAGGGCACGTTGCACATTGATACCTAACGCCCCTTATCGACTGTAGGCCCAAGTCCAGTCCTAAATTAGCCACACGCCAACTATTTGGTTTAGAACGATATGACACACCAGGTTACACCCTCTGCACAGGATATGATGGTCGTGCGGGGTCTCCTTAACGGAAGACCCAAGCACGGTTCGTGCTTGGGTCGAGCTTACTGAATTGGCGCGGGGACGATGAACACCCAACGCCGGGCCGTCACGAGAGTCCCACAGGTCAAGGGCGCGCCGGCTTGCATCAGTTACTTCTCGGTTGTCAAGTGGATAGGGGATCTGCCCGGGTTGAGGATTACAAGATGTTAGCGAGGTTCAAATATCACAGGATTTCGGACGAATTTGATAGCACGGACAACTCCGGTGACCGGCGAGCACAGGTGTGCGTGAATGAGGGTTTGGATATCGAAGATGATCACCAGAAAGTTTCGACCGTTAGCATTGGCCCGCCCAGTCGCAACTGCATTCCGCCGACATCAATCAATCATATCCAACCTCGTCCGCCAACCCAACTCTCGTCGAGCCCGCGTCTGCTCCATTGAGCAGCATCCCAAGATCACTCTTCGAAGAGCAAGCTCGCTGCACCTCGGGCCAGCCTCCCGGCATACTCAAGGATATACTTTGGCCCACCGCCTCGGGGCGAGAGCCATACACCCGCTGGAACCAGCTTGAATATCATAGCCCGTGCCCAACCAACTTATCCGCCATCTCTCAGGTAATTCGCCTCGCCCCGCCACCCAGTCTCAGCGCCAATTCCATCCCATTCCCAGCAGCCAAAAACAAAGCTAAGCTCACCTTGATCATGATATGCGAAGAATCATGGTCACCGTCTGGCGGGGCAAGACCCGCTGACTCGCAGTTGGCGCAAATGTCTACGCTAGGGCATACAGCACAGTGGAAGCGTGCACCAATGATCGTCTGGAGGCAACTACATCGAGGACACGTTAGCAATGCCGTTCAGAAAAGGGGAGGTGCGAAGGGTGGGATCGCTGTGGAAGAGTGTCAAGGTGAGGTGTATGCAAATAGTCTGAGGCAAGGGAGTCCAAAGCGATCGCGCATTCCAGCACAGCCGAGGCGTTCTCGGGCAGGGGTGCAGATATACGATTAATGAAGTCGTGCTAGAGGGCCACTAATCCTTGCCCACGCCGGGCTAGCCCAATTCGGGGGGGGGGGGGGTTAAAAAAAACATTCTGCTTACTGGGAACACAAAACGCCTTGATGTTGTAATGCTGTTGAAATCGGACAACGTTAGCAACTCTAATCGCTCTCGCTTTAATTCATCAAGGTACGCTCACACTGCTCCTGGGAATCGATGCTGAATCGGGCAGCGGGTTGGGGTACTTCGACCGACTTGACAGGGATGACCAAGAAGGCATGGATTGGGTGGATATCGTGTACTTGGCTGAGTGGCAGCCGCAAGATGTATGCGGGTAGAAGAGTGACGAAAGAGTCGATTCAATTTTCTGCTGAGCCCGTAAAAAATTGGCGAAATGTACGCACCTATAACACTCGAAGCATAAACTGAAATTAGTACATGATGCACCTGTTGCCAGCCGGTTAGCGCTCGTATTAAAACAATTCTGGGCAAGCCAAAGAAGTAACGTACACTTATGGGGCTTGATGTCTACAGTTTTCCTGCAATGACTGCAAGAAAATGCGGCATCCTGTTCTGAATTCAAAGCCAAAGGTCTCGGACTCGATGCGAAATAACCAATGGGGACAGAGACAACTCACCAACATCCTTCCATCCACCCGCGCTCCAGACCTTTTCAATATACGCGTGCCGCTTTCCGGTTCTTTGCTTTCTCCTGCTTACTACACCATCCCGTGCTGTACCTCCGTTAGTACGAGTAAGTTTAAAATAAGGGGAATAGTCTACCATTTGGGTATCCAGCGAGCGTTGTACTGCTCCCGCTCGTACTTCCTGCTACACTCAAGCTTGCGCTTTCAGCGGCATGCACGACGCCAGCAACCTCGATACATCCTACACAAAGCTCGTAGCCTTGTTCGAAGCCTGAGCCTGAGCTAGAAGAGGGGGAGGAAGCGGGTGAAGAACTGAAATGTGCCCGGGGTGAAGGCGAACTGTTGGTGTGGATTGGGTGGTTCAAGTTACGAGGAGCAGGGTAGCCGTTCATTTGGGGCGATGTATATGCGTGATGAGAGTGCGGAACGGGGCCAGGTCGATGTGAGCTCCTGCGGACATAATCCTCTGCAGTGGTCCACCCGATTTCGTTTGTGTGCCCGTGGTCCCTCGGTGGATATGTGTGCGTGCCGTGCCCGCTCACAGCCCATTCGTCTCCAAACGGATCTGAGATGGCCCTAGCCTTTCCTTTGCCCGAACCAACGACCGTCTTGGGGCTCTCGGGTAGTGCAGCTGGCCGTGACGGCTTTTCACCGCACGTCGAACAGACGTATCGGAACGAGTCGAGAACCACACCACAAGCCGAGCAGTCCGTGACCCGCTCAGGAGTATCGACATGTCCTTCGGCCATGGCGAACTGAAGGACCTCAGGTGGGATATCCGGGTAGTCTGCTGGGTCAAAAGCTGGTCGCCGTGGAGGTAGTGCAGGAGGGGTAGCTGAAGGAGCGGGCAAGGGGCGAGATGAAGACGGGCGTGGTGGTTGTGCTAGCGGTTGAGCGGTAGTATGCTGCTGTGCGGCGATCCATGCAAGGCCGCGTTGGGAAGCTCCTGGGGCCAAGGATATAGGCATCTGTTCTGGTTCGTCTGTAACAGTCTGGTTGAATGCACCGCTGAGCGAAGCCGATGTCGATATCGACGGGTCAGATGCATATGTATAATACCATTTTCCTCGTTCGCTACGTTCGAGTGCAAGGTCCCCGCTGCGCGACTCGGCATCCGAAATCGTATCCCGTCGCCGAAGCGGCTCAGGATCAGACTCAGCCCCGTCCGAAACGGAAGGATCAGGCTCGACCCCAAGCATCGTGCGCATCGCATACGCATTCTGCTCGCGTAACCACTGCGCGCCACGCTCAGTAGGCAGGGACACACTACTCTCGTCCGCAAGACGCAAACGTTGAAAGACATCCAAGTTGGGCCCTAGGTCGGGTTCTGGGTCCGTCCCGGACAGGGAAAAGTTGTCCGGGACGTATCCAGTGACTGCTGCGGTGGCGACATCCGACCGAATTATCGGCGGTGCTGCGGGCACCTCGTGGGAGCTCACCGTCACAGCATCTTCCTCAGGGGGTAACCCGAACCCGTTTGGGTTTCCTGCGAGCTCAGCTTTGGCTCGAGCTCTCGCGCCAGCGTACTCATCTAGGGAGACAAGTGATGCGGTGTCCGAGAGACTTGGGCCGTCGTAGTCGACAGTAACAGTGACTCGCAGTGTAATCTTGCGAGGACCAGAGGATCGAGAGGAGTATGCCGAAGCATTTGAGTTGGGCGGAAGATCGTCCCCGACTTGGAAGTACGCGACTGCCTCCGTGAGGTCGCTGTCCGAGGTAATATCCGTAACTTCCGCATCGTCGTCTGTATACGAGATAATAAACGACGACGCTGCAAGTGAGAAGCACTCTTCGACCTACGCGACTTAGCCAGTACCTTGTTTGCACCAACGTATCACTCACTCTTGCTCGCAACAGCTCGTATGAGCACGTCTGTGCCGACGCAAACGTGATCCTGCGCATCGAGCGGTCAAAAGTGCACTTTACGACGAGGGGTATGTCACCCCTCAATGAAGATAGAGACCCATAGTCCGAGTACGTCCTAGGCATATTGACCTTGACTGTGCCGTAGTTTCGCAGCAGATCGCAGTTGGCTACAAATTCCAATTCCAATCTTCAAGCGCCCACCCTGAGAAACGCCCCTAGCTTCCTTAAACAGAATATGTAGCTGGTATATTCAAGCAACTCGTCTAATGACACTATCGGAAACGCAAAATGCTCCTAGAAATGGAATAAACCTCGCTTCTTCTTCTCCTTCTTCAACTTTTCTCCTGACCCCGACCCCATCGACCCAGACAGAGACGAAGAGGAGTGTTTGTGCGTCGGTCCCCTCGGCGGCTCGAGTCTCTGCTGCTGTTGTCCAGGCCTCTGCTGAGGCGCAGGAGCAGGCGCAGGCTTCGGTGGTGGTGGGGCATCCTGAATATAGTATCGGTGATCATAATATTCTTGGTACGGGCGCTCTCGGTCGCTTGGCTTGGGCAGCCCCTCAGGGATTGCTGCACTGCCAACACCATCCATTGCAATCGCTCGTAGATCGTTCACGAATCGCGTGGGTGTCGTAGGGTGGGTCGACCCTTCGATCGACGTGAATGCATTGTCCCTATTCTATCGTTTTGACTCACCAATGTAGATATCCTTATTAAGCGTATTGCTCATGGTGTACACCGTTCTCATCTCTGAATATGTCATCCCTCCTGCCATGAACACAATCACCCGTTGCTTCGCGGGCTCCCCGGTCCCACGGGCTGGCGCTTTATGCCAGCTGGGCTGGGTGGACATGAGTTAGGCCAGCGTTATTCCAGGATGTGCAAGACCATTCAACTTACTTTCTGACTCCTCAACGAAGTGGGTGTACCGGCTGCCTGCGCAGCTGGCTGGGGCGACGACCGGAAACTGCCGAGCGAACTGCCGAGTGGGGCAGCTGAAGGCGGGGCATCTCGGACATAGGGGAATACGCTTGCATCGAGTTTACCTGAAAAGTGATCCTGTAGCATAGTCAGATCATCTCGCGCTCTGCCCATGATGGACTCGAACCTCAAGAACGGTATGTAACACGGGCTGATATCGAGACTGGTCATAGTCGTACTGCGCGGCGGCTTTTTGCTTGAGCTTGCGCTTCGAGTCTCGGTCTGCTGGGGTCTGCAGCCATGGTTACATCGTGAGCAAAGAAGCATATCAGACGTAAGCTAAGGAATACACACCCTGGTAACCCGGACGCCTAAGTACGATAGCCCGTTCACAGCATCCTGGTCCATGTTTGAGAGTTTGGCATGCTGGAACAGCCGGCGTCGATCTTCGTCCGATACACCGTCGCGATACATGATATACAACGCGATTAAGCGTGCTTTGTCGACAGATCTACGAGCATCGTGTTAGCGCCATCATTAAACGACGAGCTATGCACGAGCCCGGTACACGCATGTACCCCTCCCCCTCTGGGAACCAGGGTTCAGAATAGGTGAAACGGGAAACTTAACATACGTCAGGTTTTTATTTTCCAGCAGCAGTACTAGATCTTCGATCACGCTTTTGGGCACCTTGCCTTCTGCAGTTTGCCCGGTTGCGCAGTTCTGAGGTTGAGCCATACTAAATTAATCAGCAGCACAGGGGACAACCGATGGCACGCACCTGTTCGACATCTGCAACAGCAGACAAATTATTTTGATCGAACATCTTATTACATTCTCCAGCCATATTGAGATGCAGCGAGAACTAGGCAGCTATCGATCAACAAGGCCTTGATTTAGTGTGGGAGTATGAGCATACCTTTTCCCACGTCTCCTGGTACTGTGGTAACCCAGCCAGCATATCCTTCACGCCATTCAAGGATTGATCACTGTCACAAATTCTTGTTGAGTGCAGGGTTCAAACAATAAGGGTGTATGCAATATTTAACTCACCCGCCTCGAAACACCGCATTTTCTTCCAGGAACTTGTTGAAGTCGTTCTTAAGCTGCTCGTTTACAGCGAGCAGATGCATGTGCCGTGTGGCCGTCCAGATCTGGTCTGTCTCACCCAAAATCGCAGTCTTTTCCTCTCGGATTCCTCGCGAGTTCTCAAACTTATACCTAAAGGAACGCAAATTCAAACGGAGAGAAGAAAGCTCAACAAAAAGTCATACCTGTATCGAGTTCCACCATCAATCGGCAGTAAGTCAGTCGCCATGGCCTGATACGTAAACTCGTGCATCAGAGGCGCAACAGGATCCAGCGCACGATCCGTGATGAATAACACCCCGCGCGGCCTCTGCTCTCCGGGAATCACTTTCTACATAAAAAGAAATCACTCAGACCAAGCTGGACCATCACGAGTCGTGTGACATACCGGAAAGTCATGATTTACTTTGCGATACTCATCGAGCTCGCGCTGAACGAGGTAAGCAAGGCGCTTGGATATGTGTTCGTCACTTTCGGGGGTGGTGGACGTAGAACGCATATTAGTCGCCATGGCGGAACGCCAGCGGCTGGATCCTTCGGCTTGGGCAGTGGCAGGTGCCGGTTCAGGTGGGTTGGCAAGTGGTCCAAGGGGTGGGTGATGGGAAGGAACGTAATATCGGATGAGGGGATTCTCGTTCATGAGTATACACACATTGAGAATCTGGGGTTACCAGCTCAGTCAAGTAGGTAAGAAGCGCCCGATTGAACTCACGGATTTAGCCATGAATCGTAAATCATCGTCAAGTCGATCGCGTACGCCCTTGACAGCAACTTGCATGGGTGACATCTGCGCAGCATCAGCCTTGCGTGGCGTAAACGTCGTGGCCGGGGTTTCTTTATGGGGGGTGTACATGCTGAAGAAAGACGCAGGAGAGCGAACAGAAAATACGCGTTGCTCGAGAGCCGCGAAGTTGACGTAGAGATCCTGGCAGGCGCGTAGGTAAGGTTCGGCGGGAGAGTTGACGAGGTGGTTAAGCAAAGGTTCGGGGAGACCGTCTATGAAGAATAGGTGGGCACCGCCATAGCGTTTGCGGCCTTCGGAAAAGTCTGTAATAACTCGCTCGACGTTTTGAGAGGTCGGCATGAGGAGATATATCGCCTCGAGCGACTGCTCGCCACGGTGTGTATTGATTCCCTCGATCACTGGCGGGATAATGAGCGCGTGCGAATGGATAGAAAAGATGCTTACATGTAACATTTTCCTGAAGAACATCGTTGTCTTTGAGCACCGCGCCAAGCAAGCGCTTCGAGTGGTCGTCAACAACCATGACCTTCCACCGTCCAGGTGGATTCACAGAGCGAATCGCGTCGAGAAAACCTATGAGAATATTAACAAAAGTCCATCCCACGCTGTAGTCGCGTACATTTGCGCACTTGTTCGATGAGCGACTGCATCTTGATAGTAGTGATGCCAGCAGTCGAGCTAGACGTTGAGAGAAGGGACCCTCCGCATCACCATACTAAGGGTCCACCCAGGGTCCGCTAAGCACCCGGCGGTTGTTGTAGCCACCCCTTCGCTTCCACCATGGCCCGCCGCAAGCGATTTCTCGGGGACGACTCGAGTGACGACTCGGACGCGGAAGACGACGCATATGACCCAAATGAGGACCCAGACGCGCGTGCTGAACGTCTTATGCACCAGGATCCTTACCAGCGCGGTAAACGACGTCGGAGGGGAGGCAAGGACACGGCGATCTACGGTGTCTTTGGCAGCGACAGCGGGGAAGACTCGCGTGCTGGGAGACGTGCTGATTTAGCCAAGTAAGTTTACCGCTTAATGTTTATGCTCGGAACTTATGGGTTTTAGGGCCCCTGCGTTCGTCTCAGGCAAACCAGCAGACATCAAGGCAGACGATGTTGAAGGCATCCCAGAGGCTATAGCCACCAATGTAACGTCCTCAGGCGAAGATGAAGAGGACGCTGAGACTGGAGGTTCTGACTCGGACAGCTCAGATCCAGTTCGCCCAGCCTCGCCACGGCCGCACGCACGAGAATCGTCCGAGGAGCCACCAGTCAAAACCGCTGGTCTCGGCGGAAGCAGTCAAGCGGATTTTCGCGCTATGTTCGCTCAGGGTGCTGAGTCCTCGAGTCCAGCTGGTATTGGTGCTCGAGGAGGCATCGGCGCTCGAGGGGGCATCGGCTCGAACGCCGGTATAGGTGCACACAGCGGGATAGGTGCCTCTACTCAATCAAATGACGCTGTACCAGAGCCCAGCGATGAACCCGCCCGCCCTCAGCGCTCCTTCGTCCGCTCCGAGGCACCCAAATTCATACCTAAACCGGAGCTCACCGCGCAGGAGCATCAACACTTTGCTAAAATATCTAGCAGCTTTGGCGCACGCATGTTGTCGAAAATGGGATGGGAAGCCGGTACTGGATTGGGCGCAACTCGGGAGGGCATTGTCGCGCCGATCGAGAGCAAGCCCAGGCCGCAAAAGGCGGGCCTTGCATTTCGTGGGTTTTCAGAGCGGACGGAACAAAGTAAGAGGGAACAGAAGAGAAAGGATAAGCGGTGAGTCCTCAAAGGTACATTCCTGAACAAACCTCACACTATGCCACTTGCAGGGAGGGCAAAATGGTGTCCTCAGATTCAGACGAGCCTGGCAAGCACAAGAAGAAGAAAAAGTCCAAGCTACCAGGAGCCACACTCGGTGAAGAAGAACAAAAACCTGCGTGGAAACGGCCCAAGAAAAGCAAGGTTCGTGTCGAACACAAGACGTATGAGGAAATCGTCCAAGATGCTGGCATGGACGCAACTGCAGGTATTGGTCAAATCATTGATGCAACTGGCGCTGTAGTATGTCTACCTCCTTTTCTGGAGTTTTGGGCAAATAGCTAACATGGGTGTCGAAGCCCCGCGAAGTGGGCTCGATCGCAGATATTTCTGGTTGGGCACCGACATCCGAACCCACTCGCTTGGTCGAAATCAGGCACAACATCCGTATGATTGTAGATCTAGCCAAAGGCGACCTGGACGGACTTGCTCGCGAAGCTCGGGCTCTAAATGAGCGGAAACGATGGGTTGAAAACGAGGAAAAGCGGCTGAGGAGCAAAGTCAGTGATGAAGCCGACCGTAAGTTTCAGTGTAAAGGCGTTCCAAGAGTGCCTAATGATATTGCTGCTGTTTCACAGTGATCGCCCGGCTGCAACGCGTACATCTTGTTGTGGACGAAATTTCAGTCAAAGCGAAAGCAGTGGCGCGAGAGACCGAACCTAGAGCCGCATTAGACCAATTTACACCATACTTCGATCACCTACTTATGGAGCACTCGGGAGAGTACGAACAGTACAGGCTGGACGAGATTATAGTTGCGTCGGTGACACCGACGGTAAGCCTTCCGCTGTTCGTGCTTCCATAGATCTAAGTCGGCTTAACCTTGGTAGATCCGCCGAGCAATGGCGCAATGGCATCCACTCGAAGACCCAACGGAGTTTACGGACATTTTCAGAAGGTGGAAGAAAGCGTTTAGGCTACGACCACCTGTCGAGTCTGCTGCACTCACAACGCGAGATCCACAGTCAGGGCAGAGTGCTACGACGGTGATCGAGACGTAAGCACCTTCCTCGTAGTGTTCCTTCCCGTATGTTTACGCTACTTTGTATCAGTCAAATGACGCCGTACGAAAGCTTGATATGGTCCGTTTGGCTGCCACGAGTGCGCTCCAGTGTCAAGTGAGCTTTCGCGCTTATACCCTTTGCCACGCAATTAATGTCCTCGCGTAGCAACGAATGGTCCCCCACTGAACCCTACGGTGCACTCTCGCTCTTCGATGCCTGGCGCGATCTCCTCCCCGCCTTTATCCACGACAACGTGCTTGACCAACTCATCATCCCGAAAATCCAAAAGGCTGTAGCCGAGTGGAGCCCTAAGAAATCCCACTCGCTTCAATCGATCATATTCCCCTGGCTGCCACACGTAGGTCTGAGGATGGAAGACCTCGTAGGCGACGCGAAGCGCAAGGTGCGCAGCAGCCTGCGCACGTGGAAAGTAGGAGATGGTGTGCCGACGGATCTCATCGCTTGGAAAGATGTGAGCTCTCTTCCATTGGCCATCCTGTTGTGCATGGGTGTTAACCGTGGCGCTGTGCACGGCTACAGATCTTCGGTACCAAAGACTGGGATAACCTCCTTCTAAAGCATGTCATTCCCAAACTCAGCGCAACCCTCCGCGAGGAATTTTCGGTCAACCCGCGTGCGCAAGACATGGCACCCTTGAGGGCCGTCTTGGGCTGGGCGGACATAGTCCGCGCATCGGTGCTGGCTCGGATGATCGAGGCCGAATTTTTCCAGAAGTGGCTGAACGTGTTGCATGTATGGCTGGTGTCGCCTAAGCCAAATTTCGATGAGATTGCACAGTGGTGAGTACCGATTTCGCATTATCATTTTCATTAGTGTTGCGGGGCAAATTAGGGAGGGGGTCGGCTAGTCGAGAAGAGGGTGCCGGTCGTGACAAACGAGGGGGAGAATCCTCGCACGCGGGCGCCGGCCGATGTGACCTAGACCCCAACTAATGCTAACTCGTGCAACTTATTTGTTCGGGGAATAGGTATCAGTTCTGGAAGGGGGTGTTCCCCAAAGGCCTACTCGAGCATCCATCAGTGGCAAACGGGTTTGAACGCGGGCTTCAGCTCATGAACTCTGCAATGGCGCTTGGTCCCAACGCTCCCGCGAAGCTGGCTAGGCCGGACTTGTCCAAAGACCCACTCACTTCGACAGCTAGTGCGAGCAAGAACGTGGGGGCAGGAAGGGGGCGGGTCCAGCAACCACATGCAACAGATGTGTCGTTTCGGACGATCGTTGATGATTTTGCCGCATCGCACAATCTATTGCTCATGCCAACCCAACGGACACACGAGCGTTCGCGGATGCCGCTTTACCGCGTATCAGGGAATGCCAGTGGCAAGGGCGGGATTTTGGTCTATCTTTTGGATGATGTGGTATGGGCTGGGGAAGGGGATGATTGGAAACCTATCTCGTTGGAGGAAATGGTGTTAAGGGCGGCCAAGAAGTTGTAACCTATTTTCTTTCCGCGAAGGAGGAGCATAATTACAGAGCACGCAAATATCGGTGACCACACAGAACGCAATATGTGTTGGAGTGTGTAAGATTGTTTGGACCAGTTTCCAGCGATTTTCGACCACAACCAGCGCATGTCAACGAGCCTACGCCAGCAATCAGCTGTAAACTCGCAGAGCATCGCTCTAAAATGATTCCTGGCGTCAAAAGGATGACAGCAGTGAATAACAGAAATCTCACGCCAAATGTGACCTGCTTGGCATTGACCACAAGCCAAGTTCTGAAATAGAACAACTGAGTCGCACGCAGGACATTTCTCACCAACATCCACGCCATACAATAACTCCAGGACCGGACGCAGGTTACTCGCCGGCTCCAAGAGCTGTTGCCTTGGCATGTGCTGCTGTACATATTGTCGAGCCTTCAGCCTCATTTGTGAAAATCGACCGGCCACAGATTCAGGGACACAGCAGTACTGGGCTGCATGCATGAACCGTAGAAGGGCTAGAGTTTCTGGGTCGAACATTAAGAACACGAAAATTCCGAACATATATGCGTACCTAACATGTTGCCGCTGTCCTCTCCAAGCACTTTACTCGCTGTCTCGTGAACATGCAACGCCACAGACAGCTCCATGAGCTTGTCACACGCCGTTCTAAAGAGCGACTCCAGCTCGCTGGATAGTGTTGACCGGTGCTACAACATGTCAGCCAGCATGGTCAAAAGTAGGTACCCTCGCTGCTCACAAGGATAAACAAGACGAGGCTAAACTTCAAGCGTGTCCGGTGAATAAACGAAGCCGAAATATCCACCGAGCCAATGTCGCGAGCCCCATCAGAGTGGTCGGGTTCCCAGTCCGGAGACAAGAACGAGAGCAGGCGAGGCGCAACCGAAACAATAGCACCGGGGTTAAGCGTCTCAAACATGACCTCCTGGAGTAGTGCTGTCGGCGAAAAACACGCGACTACAGCGCTTTAGTACCACATTTGATACGAATGACCTCATAGGAACGTACTGGATTTCGCCTCCTTCAGAACTGCACTCATTGAAGAGATGATCTTGCCGTTGTCCGTTTCTTGATCCCACAACTTGGCTGTGCATACTCGTGTCTTGAAGTGTGCTTGAATGCGGGATGAAAGGTCGTATGGCTGTGATACTCTACATCCAATGAAGTCAGTAAGGCACAAATGAACCCTTCAACGTACACCTGCACCCAAGCGACGTATCCCCGGGTCCCAATGAACTGGAGCCCATGAATCCTCGCATATTCTGTTCGACTGAAAGTGCATGTCTCGGATGATTCTGTGAGCCTTCTCATAGCCTTGCTAATGCTGGGAATTGCTATTCGGCCCGGGTTGTCGTTGCTATCCTCGAGGTGGGCAGTTTTGGAAGCGCTGGCAACCACGTTTAGTGACCCTTCGGCAAGTATAACGATAAAGCAGTCGCTAGGCGGGACATAGTAAAGCCCTGTACAAAGTTAGCTAGGCGGCGGAACCCGGCAAAAGTGGTTTGAATACATACCTGTGCATGGTGCAACTCGGCTCGAGGCCATCGAAGTACGTGTAGCAGATAACGCTATCGTTTGCTGCGAAACGCCTTCGGGCATTCGGTCGTCAGATAACCCCGATTGACTGTACAAACAGACGAATCCTGGCTTCGCGACAGCAAGGAGCAACTGCTGCATCCACGTTTCAGCAACACCTTAAAAAAAGCACATTTAGATATTAAAGCACCTGATGATCCGCGCCTGTATAGGCGAAGGCCATGGCCGCGATCGAGCGCGAATCTGCTTCAATGATCATAGGGAATTTAAAGACCGAGTAGGGCTCTTCCAAATCAGGGCGGTGCTCGATCAGCAGAACCCATACGGAACCGTCTGAAAGGCCACAGGCAAGATGTGCCCTGGCTAATCTTGTGTGAATCGTAAAAAGTTCTTAGGGCCTGGTGAACTCACCACTCTGGCCGGAGTTCGCTGTATGTTTCCACTGAGACCAAGCAAGACTCGTTACCCACGCACTGGCTATATGGCAACTCATACAGTGGCGAGCCTGGTTGGTTGACGAGTCCCAACTATTACCGGAATTAGTATATGGGCAAATGGGACTGAGAAGACCGACTCACTAAAAGAAGTTCGTGTCCCCAAATCGATTCCCAAGGGCTAAAAGGGAGCTTTTTATAGCAACTGGAGAACCTAAATCCTCTTCGCTGCAGCTGCTGGACCAGGCAATAGCTGTAGTTGCATAAACTTGACGTTGGCGTACTTTGTGTGCATATACGCACCGCACGTTTGACACCGCAGAACATTTTCGACGAGCATCTCGCTGCCTGCAAAAGTTGTCACATGCTCTTCTGTAATATTTTGTAACTACATCGGGGGTCAGGCATGAGCCAAAGCGGAAAACAGTGCTACGAACCTTGACCCATTCTCCTATCAAAGAGTTCCTTGTAGGGGCCCAAATAGATACCTCTGCATTGTTTGTCAACGCCGCCAAGAGGCACCTTTGTAATTGGGTCAGTAAGTTACCATATTATAATCGCTTTGAGCTCACCCTCCGAGCTTATTGAGTCCGCTGGGGGACCAGGCCACTGACTGCCAAACAGGCTCTAAAGTCCCCAAGGTGGTGGCGCGCCATTCTTAAGAAGCATGTAAGCTAGATTCATAAGCTTGACCTTGGAGATACGGAACTTGCCATCATTATTTTCTGACCATACACGGGCTTTCTCCGTATCATGGATTGCTGTTTTAGACCAGGCAAAGGTGTCCTCGCTGGATAATTTGGGTTCATTTTTTGAATCGAAATCTGGCGTCTATTTGAGAAAAACACTGGGCCGCGTGAAATTGCAGAATGGTGAGCGTTTCTTAACATACCAAGATGTATATTGCACTACGGGTGACGACCGCAAGTTGTCCGTCTGCTGAGTATTGAATAGTCTCTGCTGAAGAGTTTAAAGGTGCATCGTCAAGTAACAAAGTGGAAAGCAACCTCATTCTGATGTGGTTGTTTGCTTTGGGCGGAAACAAGCGCCGTCAAAACCTTGTGGTTGACCGCCACCCAATCACGAGTCATCGACGCGTCAAAAATGACGGTAAGTTAGAATTAAGGCCCCCGAAAATTAGGCACCGATCCTAGCGCTCTAGGACCTCTCGTATTGCTATGCCCATATGTCCTCTTCTACTCTGAATGGTATGGATGACTTGGAACGTGACTGGCTGGAAGGCTCTCTCAAACCCGATAGTGAGTTGGTTTACTCAAAACATGGCATATTTTTAATGAATTCAAAGCTATCGACGTTCCTGCTCACCAGGTGCCTCCTGATCCAAATGATAGCGACAGTGAGTAAGGGTGTTTGTCCAAGATACAATATGGATTGACTAGGCTTCAGCGTTACCCTCTCAAGTCCACCCATCTTATCCATATGGGAATCCCACCAAGCCTTCACATCCAGTAGCTGTGGAGCCTCTCGGCCGGGGCTCTTCACGGACCTATTATGATGATATGCGGTTTGAAAGGTTAAGGCGGCTGGACAGGTTGCGTTGGACCAACCTTGCGCTCGATTTGTTGTTACCGGTGGATCATGAGAAAGAGGAAGCCATGAAAGCTGCGGCCGCTCGTAGGGCAGCTAGCGGTGCCACTGCTAACAACAACTCTGGTAATGGCGGGGGCGAGGCGGACCAAGGAGCTGCTGAGGAGGAAGAGGACGAAGACGAAGTCGAAGAAGAGGAGGAAGAGGCCGAGGAGGTTTCAAACGAAGATGAGGACGAAGAGTTCGTGAATGGATAACTGTTGCATTTTTCCTCTGTCATGCTTTAGTTTGTTTGCTCCTGGGTAATGGAAGCTCGAACCTGATGTTGATAAGATAAGCCTGCACCTTATCTGACCTTAAACCACACCACAACTGCTGTGGCTAACTGCGCTGCCATACACGATAGACACTCATGACCTCCGCGGCGGACGTTGCTATCAGCACACCTTCCACTGCTCCGGCTGTAGAGCCCCAAGCAACCAACCCTCTCACCTCTAAGTTTACCGAAGCCGAGCGTAAAGCAGTCGACGAATTAAGAGCAAGTATTCACAACCAGCTCTCATTATAGGGTGGACGTGGTTACTTACTCTCTGCTGTAGACTCGTCTTCCTCTGCTGCTTGGTGAAGCGTACCCCGAGAGGGCCGATGCTGCCTCTGCCCCATTCGAGATCTGGGGCCTTACGCTCGACCCACAGCGCGTGGACGACGCCCGCCTCGATGTAGTTTTGGTCAAGTTTTTACGAGCAAGGTATGTCGCCCTACCTCGGCAACCTCTGAGAGTAATTTACATAGTCTGGCAAAGGGCATTGGACGTGGACGAGGCTAGCACAATGCTGATTTCAACTCTGAAATGGCGGGCTGAATTCCGAGCGGCAGACACTGTCAACGAGAAGTTTGACCCGAACATATTCGGAAGGCTTGGGTATGTGCATGGGACAGATAAAGAGGGACGGCCTATAACGTGAGTAAACGTTTATTATCGCGGGGCTAACCAATGACCTTGGGTAGTTATAACATATATGGTGGCGGTCAAGACTTGAAAGAAGTATTTCGTGATCTTGGCCGATTTTTGAGGCAAGCAAATTCTGAGAAAGCCAACAGATTGACCTAATTCAATCTTTTAGATGGAGAGTCGGGCTTATGGAGCGGGGCCTTCGGAAGATTGATTTTGTCAACGTTGACGCTATGGTCCAAGTCCACGGTGTGTCTGGTAACCGCATGTCGATGTCGCTCTAACTGCACAAGTACTCAAAGATTATGCTGGGGTTTCAATGACGTCTCGTGATGCCAACTCGAAGAAGGCTGCAGCCGAGGCGAGCAAGTTGTTCCAAGATTACTACCCAGAGCTGCTTTCGTACGTTGTTGCCCGACGTGCTGCTGGCATTGATTAATGTTTGTATTTAGGGCCAAGTTCTTCGTTAACGTTCCGTAAGTTCTGATCCGGATTTTTTCAGGTCCAATGCTAATATTTTGAGATAGTTCACTGTTCACTTGGATCTTCTGGTTATTTAAGCCGCTTGTTTCTGCACAAACTCTAGCCAAGATGAAGGTTGTTGGGACTGGCCCTCAGACGATTGGCGAGGAGATGCTGCCTCACGTTGCTGAAAGCGAGCTCCCCAGTCAATATGGTGGCAAGGCGACTCTTGGTGCCTGAAACACTGTAGGCACTAAGTATTTGGATCTAGCTGTACTCCAATTTGTACGGTATCTGCCCGAATATAAGCTACTCCATTGAGATGTTCGACGTGCTGCAGGCAGCAAACAAACTACAACACCGTACGGGCCGACATCATGCCGTATCCGGGTGTTTCGGACCAAACTGGCCTCACACGCCGACCGCACTTGCACATCACCTCATCTACCATCAAGTGGTATCCTCTCCCACCTGCAAGATACCCTCCCTCCCTTTCCCCACTGGCCATGTCTAGTTTCGAGAAGGTTGTAAAACTGGCGTGTAAGCCAAAAGCAGCCGCGCCCAAGACCAAGGTTCGTTCGTTCCTCTCATCCAACCCCGCATTTCTGCGTTTGGACTGAGGAGGTTCGGTGGGAAACAGTACATCGAGCCCTTGATCGCTGCGACGTACGCGGACGATGGGTCTATACACGATATTTGCAGGGCGCTCGCGCCCCGATTCAAAGAGCCAAATGCTGTGGTACGTAACCTCTCTTTCGACGAACACGGGTGGTTGATGATAGTACGCAGATTGTGTTCAAAGCACTCATCGTACTTCACACGATGATCAGGCAAGGACAAACGGATAATGTACTCAAGTATCTTGCATCGTCGGAAGTGCTGCGCCTCCGAAACGTCAGCAACGGGCAGTGGGATGGTCAGCGTAATCCGATGCGTTAAGGCAATCCTCGCTGATTTTCGTTCGTCGTGCAGGTTACCTGGCTCCACAAAACCTATCAAACTATGCCATGTACCTCGATACCCGAGTTCGAACGTACAAAGACCTCAAGCACGACGCAATACGCGTGCAAAGCGAGTCCAACCGCGATCGACTATCCACCGCGGACGATGAAGGCCCCTCGGGCCGACCCGTGCAGAGGAACAAGACTGTGATGGGTCGAAAGTTGCGCGTGATGACGGTCGAGAAGGGGTTACTGAGAGAGACGAAAATGGTGCAGCGCTTGACAGATGCGTTGTTGGAGTGCAAGGTTTGTTATTTTTGTTCGGCTTTTGTTTTGTAGCTAATTTGGACACCCTCAGCTTTATGACGATAATTTGGAAGACGAGCTCAACATAACTGCTTTGCGGATGTTGGTCAAAGATCTCTTGATTCTATTTCAAGCGACCAACGAAGGTGTCATCAATGTGCTAGGTAGATCCTTGGCAGTTTGCTGCATTTCGCAGGTGTTTAACTACTTTTGTCCTAGAACACTACTTTGAAATGTCGCAAGTCGACGCACAGAACGCGCTCAAGATCTACCAACATTTTTGCAAACAGACAGAGCGGGTCGTGAACTATCTCGGGATTGCGAAGAAGCTTCAGAACGTGTTGAATGTGCAAATTCCCAACCTCCGACATGTGAGTACACTCGCCGGGCTACTACACGCCACTCTGAGTCTCTGTAGGCCCCCGTGTCGCTAGCCAAGACGCTCGAGGAATACATCAAAGACCCCAATTTCGAAGAAAACCGCCTCGAGTATAGAAATAGCAGGATTATCGCGGATGGGAAGACTAACGGGAAGGCTGCTGGGACTGCCAAACGTAGGCCGGCTCCTACCCTTCATGGGAGCTCCTTCGCTGACACTTCCACGAAGCTACGCCCCCTGTTGAAATACCGAAAGGTGGGAATCCAGCTGCGAGCACGTCCAAGGGTGAAGCAACGTCTTTCTTTGAAATACCGAAAGGCAATAATGCAACTGCAAGCACGTCCAAAGGTGAAGCAACGCCTGCCAAGTCCGAGCTGATGGACTTTTTCGCGTCAATCGAGCAAGAACAGCCTAGCATGTTTAACCCTCGGTCACAAAGGTAAGACGTTAATCTAGTTGTGGCGCCTACTTGAGTTAACCAACCACGGTTCACAGCCCAACCAACAACTACTTCCACCAACAATCCCAGTTCAACCCCTTCCTCCAGCACCAGATGACTGTTCAAATGACCGGCATGCCCAATATGACTGGACAGCAGCCATTCATCCAGCCTCAAGCCACTGGTTTTGTACCCAACCAGAATAACCCCTTCCCGCAACAGCCCCAGCAACCGTTTCTTATACCACAAGTCACAGCGGTACCGTTCCAGCCGCAAGCTCAGCCGCAAGCTCAGCCGCTGCAACCTCAAGCGACTGCCGTGCCGTTTTTACAACCCCAAGTTACCGCCACTCCATTTTTGCAACCCCAAGATACCGCACGACCGTTCCAACCCCAGCAGCAGCAACCATTTGGGCAAGTTGCACCGTTTTTGCAGCCTCAACCGACCGGGTCGAACCCATTTAGGCAAACAATGCTGTTCCCGCAATCGACAGGGATGCCTACTGGTACATCCAACCCCTTCCCGTCCACCCAGTTCCCGTCCAATCCATCTAGCCCAAGCTTCCCCGGCTCGGGGCCGTTTACCAATGCTAATAACGCAATCGCGCGCCCAGCATCGACACCGATTGGTGGCGGAGGGGATCGAAAATCGGCGTCTTTCGGCCAAACGATGGCACCTCTCGTTGCGCAAGCTACCGGGTCAAGGAATCCGTTTGGGCCTGTCCCGGCCCCTGCACCTCCGCCTGTGCCGAAGCTGCCTACGTTGGGAGAGATTGCGAGTGGTGCATTCAACACCAGCAACATTGGGGGCGCAAGTGGTCTGGGAGCGTTTGGGCAGGCACAGGTGAATGAAGCGAACACTCAGGGACAACAGCAATCGGCGCCTGCCAAGTCTCCGTTTGACATGTCTAGTGTCGCCTCCTCGTTCTTGTCGATCAATCAGCCCAAGGACAACCCCACTCCCCCTGGCCAGCCAGCCAACCCGCTCAATCCTCAAGCAACCGCCACGTCAACGTTCTCTGGATCCAGTGACGCTTCGTCGATGTTCTCCTCTCAGCCCACGGGCTCATCGTTCTCGGCCGCATCCTTGCTTGTCTCCCAACCTACAGGATTCGGAGGAAGCTCGGTCAAGCCGTTCAAACCGACGTCGTCGTTCGGTGCGGATTTGATTAATAATCTTCCATCGAGTCCCACCGGTCAGAACGAACCTGGCTCTGGTTCAGCGTCACCATTTGGAACGGCCAAGACTGGTACCGATAGCAGTACCGGTATGAGCACTCTCCCTTCCTTCTCGTTCGATTCCAAGCTGGGCAGCCAACCTACTGGGAACGCGTTTGGCGGACTGAGCTCCCAGCCGACTGGGTTTAGTTCCGGCTCATTGGGAACTGGAAGCGGGACGGGAACTGGAGGAAATGCGTTCGGGTCAGGTTTGGGGCCTGGGCTTGGTTCTGGGCTGGGTGCTGGCTTCCGTCCTCAAGCTACCGGTTTGGGCGCAAATGCTGGCGGTGTAAACCCCTTTCGGGTGTCGATGTTCAACAGTTTGGGCGGGGGTGGTAGCACCACCGGCGCTGGCACCACGCCGTTCGGGGGACAGACCGGGGCCTTGAATGCGTTTGGTGGGAACTCGGCCTTTGGGGGAGGCCAGACTGGGCAGCAGCAGCAGCAACCTCAGCAGCCTACGTTCTCACTTATATAACTTCAGGTCTGCGTGCGTCTCGAAGGTTATAGGTTGGGTTAGGATTCGGTTTGTGTTGGCCTATACACACATAATACGCCTTGGTCTTCTGAAAGATGGACAGTGACTTGAGATTTGTTTGTCTTTTGGATGTGAGAATATATGGATTTTTTGTTTCATGAGTGTGGGCGATCACCCAATATTGAAGAATCGCTTCCACCAGCTCCGCTTTTCTCCTCGAGCAGACATTTCAACGCTGGCCAAAAGCCGCTCGTAGTGCTGCGCATTCGACCTGGGTCGCAGCGTCTTATCTGAAAGCGGGTACTACACGACACAGGATGCAATCAGCATAATACCAACTTCACAGTGATGTGTATGCATGCCTGTCTCCGCGCAACATCGTCACATATCGCTTGGGCCGCCGATACCGTCCTTGGTGTCGTCGCAGGTGAATTTGCCAGTGCCTCGAGCACAGTCTGCAATTGCGTAGGTGAACGCAGCGGATCCCGTGGCCACCGTTTGATGATTTTGTGCAGCGACTGGTTCAGGGAGGACATGATGGAGAGGGAGGTGAGAGAGACGCCAAATTACTTAATTATTTACCCCAAATATCTCACGTGATATTCCCTCTCAGACGCGTTGTGGTTCCTTAGCTACCCCTTTATACTCTAGTCGTACCATATCGCCGTCAACAGAATGTCCATCGAAGAGTAGGTGCTAGTCGCGGGCCATGCTCTAATGGCTAATTCACGCTTAGAAGTACACTCAAAACAGAAGCTGCGCCCACCGTTGAGGAGTCGACCATCGAGTCCGAGGTTGAGATCGCCAAGCGTGCCTTTGCGCTGCGCAACTTTGAGGAGGCCGCTGATCACTACGCTACTGCTCTTGAAAAATCGTAGGCCCCACATCCCCCTCGCCTCGAACCCAACCCGAGGTCTTGTGACGCTTTGAGCTAACACTCGCTTGCCCCTCTAGTCGTCTACAGAACGGCGAGGACGCGCCCGAGTTTGCAGAGCTGCTGTTGGTATACGGGCGTGCGTTGCTTGAGAATGCGATCTCTCAGAACTCGGTGCTTGGAAAGGAGAAGGAGGGTGAAGGAGCTGGAGAGGCGCAGAAGGACAGCGCGAATGGTGCAGGTACGCTCGACCCACTTGACACGTCGCCCCTTGTAATAACGTGGTATTCTCGTTATAGCCTCCTCTAGTAGTGGTGCTAAACCAGGAGAGGGCCGCATTCACTTTGGTGGTGACCCAGAGAGTGACCACGAGGGGGACGAGACGGTCGACCTATTGGATTCCGGAGCAAATGACAGTAAGGATGAGGAGGAAGAAGCTGCCGAGGAGAATGACGAGGAGCCAGAGGACGACTTTAACGCTGCTTGGGATGTGCTGGATATGGCTCGAGCGTACTATGACAAGCAAGAAGGGGACGACATGAAGCTGAAACTCGCAGAGACGTACATGTATCTGGGAGATGTGTCATTGGAAACCGGTGAGTCTGGGCACATCATTGCCGTCAAGTCGATGCTGACGCATGCGGTTATCCAGAAAAGTTTGAACAAGCTGTTTCAGACTACACATCAGGTTTGACCATCAAAACCCAGCTCTTGCCGTTTTATTCCCGGCAGGTCTGTGAGGCGCACTATCGACTGAGCCTTGTTCTAGACTTGACACCTGGCAAGCTGAGCGAGGGGGTGCAGCACGTTGAACAGGCTATGTCCAGCCTTAAAGCGCGGATTTCGGTGCTGAAAGAGCGTCTAGAGAGTCCGGTAGATGTCAAAGGCAAGGGAAAAGGTGCATATATAAGCGACCCGCTTGAAGGGTTGGACGAGGAAGGGTTGAAGACTGAGTTGAAGGAGGTAGAGGAACTTTTGAAGGATCTGACTCTGAAGGTGGGCCTTTGCCTGCGTCCGAGTCTATGCGTTCTTACAGTCTCTCGCAGCATGAGGATATGAAGTCAACACCTGAGGCGCAAAACGCGAAAGGGTCGGGCACAGACAAGGCCCTCGATGAGCTCCTTCAGTTCAAGCCGACTTTACCGCCTCCAGAGCTCCCGCCTCCAATAATGGATGGACCTGTGAATGATCTCACAAAGCTCGTCAAGAAAAAGAAAAAGCCAGCACCAGTAGTAGAGACGGCAGCTGAACCGGACGTGTCCGCGTCAAAAGGGAAGAGGAAGGTTGAGGTCGAGGAGGTCGAGGACGAATCGAGTCCGAGGGAGAAAAAGGCCAAGCTGGAGGCAGAGTGATTGTTGTATGCATGTGGCTAGCTTGAGTTGTCCTAATGTTATGTTTATGTTGTTTTGGACAAAGCCAATTGTAAATGACCAGAGCACCCATAGTATGGCACAACAGGTATATTATTAGTATTAAAACATTGGGGTTAGGCCTTGGATGTTTACAAAAGGAAAAGAGCCCGGCCAGCCCGAGGGCCAGCACAGGTCAGGAAAAGATTGAGACAGTGCCTGGCCCGTAAGACCAGACAAGGCGAGGGTGCCAACTGAACCAGGAGGCGCCGTGCAATGGCCAACTCCCCCGCCTGATACTCACGAATACATGAAGGCCAGTATCCCGTCAAGGTAAGTATGAAGAATCTGGCACGCTGAACGGTGCATTATGTACCCGCCCCGGAGGGTCCGTGCGAGGTCTCCGTCAGCCTCTGTTTGTGGTTCACTCAATTGAGCTGATCTTTATGTTTATCTTCATTTGTCTGGTATCAGGATTCTCAAACTATCCACGATCCGTAGTCTATAAGCATCTGATAGAACAACATTTATATATGCGTTAAGAAAACAGGTTATGGACAACTAATTACAGAATCAAACACCAAGTCCAACAGTTATCCCTGCACGGGTGTCTTATTCTCCTCTTCTCTAGCAGCGCTACCTGGCTCGGGCTGTTCACTAAACACCTCCAAGAGCCTGGCTTTTGGTCCCGCCCGGCGCACAACATACTCGCGCAAATCCTCCTTTAGCGCCGGCTGCTTGGATATCAGCTCCTTGAGCTGTTCCCGAGGAAGCTGGAGCAGCGCCCCAAAACTCGCGGGAGCGATTACTTTAGCGCACCGGATAAAGCCTTCCCATAGCGGCGCGTTTGTCCAGATCTTTTTGGTGATGAGACGAGAAAGTAGCGTTGTCGATACATAACCGACAAGGTTTTTGTATGTCGTCACGGCTTGGATGACCTACAATAGTCACAAGGTTAACCACGAGTGGAAAGGCAACACCCACGCTAAGCAGGAAAAACACGCACTGTGCGCAAGAATAGCGTCGGCAAAGTCGCCGAGTCTAGCAACTGCTGCATCACAGCAGCCAACACGTCCGAGCGGAAAACGTCTACGATCTGGAAACATATTCCAATGGCTGGACGATCCGATCCCTGCTCAGTGTCAACTCGAGAGGCAAATAAGAGAAGCACTATACCCTCGATGGCTGGTTTGATCCCAATTTCCTTGTCTTCGTGCAAGAGTACCATAAGGTCAACAGGTGTCAATTGCTCACTCTGCTTCATCCGCGGCAGGTTGGACGATCCTTTCGTGAAGCTGTCAGGCGGGGCAGCTACGATCGCCTGGAACGCCGATTTGACAAGTGCCTTGGGCTCTGGTTTACCATTCAGCACAGAAACTATGCGCGGCAAATTCTTCACGATATCGGGCTGGCAACGTGGGAATCACTTTAGCCTGACTCGAGGTCCCCTTGATCTTACATACCTTGTCCATTTCTCCGATAATTGGCATCAAGAAACGTGCATCCAAGTCACGTTCTGCAATTAGTTCCTTGACAAGCGCGACAAGGTTCGCGTTTGGCCGCCCATTCTCGGTTAAAATCTTGATGATGCGCAAGATGAGGGATTCGGCTCCGGGTTCAAACGATTTAATTAGCGAGAGCAACTTCGCGTTGGTAGGTCCGAGCGAGCGGACAAGGGGCGCGAGTAAGTCCTGCATTGCATCTTGCACAGAAGACTCCATATGCACATACGCAGCAAAGATCCTACACGATCGGTCAGCTCACGAACCCTATTTGAGACGCAAAGCTTACTCGTCCAAGAACGCCGGAACTCGAACCGATAACGCAAACATAAGCTCAACATGCTGGATTACTTCGCTCTTCCTCGCCGGCAACTCGAGTTTGGGGGGCAAGTACCGGGGAATGTCGAAGTCTGATACAATGTCTGCAGGTTCGTCCTCCGAGGCACGGGCTTCGAGCCGTTTCAGGAGCTTCCGAGCGAATTGAGCAATCAGTCCGTTCATGGGCTCGATGTCCGGCACCCAGCGCCGGACGGTGTTAATCGCCGCATTCCGAGTGACCTTTTCTATTTGCGTCGTGAGTAGGTGGGCACGATGGAATCAGCGTGTACTTGCCACTGTGCGCCGTCAGGTCTAGTAATATTTGCATAGCTTGACTCCTGATTGGGGGGCGCAGGTTGATAAACTCCCGCAGCGCTGCAAACCCGACGTGCATCCTACAGGAAATTTAGCCACCGAACGCATAAAACGAGATTAGACATACTGTTGTGGTGCCTCTGCAAGCTCGCGACACAACGACAAGACATCGGCTGGCACCGACGGCAGCTCCATCAAGAATCGTGCAAACGTTTTGTCCTTGGCTTCTATCCGGGCCTTGAGAGCCACCGCAAGACGAACGAGCCACAAGTCGTATTTTCGTTCCTAGAGGCAAATTAGTATAGCATACAGTCAGAGATAATGGAGGAACACACCCGATTAGGATTCGCTTGAGCTTGTATCCTGTCATTGTACCATTCTTCGTTCAACCACACTATCGCAAGTCGCATCCTGCACAATCCACTATCAATCCACAGCCCCAAATTGCTAACTAAAATCCAACTCACCGAGAACTGAAATCATCCAACACATACTCCAGCAACATCTGCCGCATCGTATCCTCTCGAAACACTCCTTGCTGTACCAACGCCCGCCCTACATCCTCTCCTTCTCCCCCACTTGTCTGCCCGCCTGCACCCCGGCTGATCATCCTCACTACAACCAGCATCCACATCTCCTCTGGTGGCAGCCCCGTCTCCCCGCCCTTCCCCCTTGCTCTCCCAACCTCGCCCTGCGTCTGCCCCTCGCCTGCATCCCATATTCGTGTTACGCTCGATCGAACCAGCCCATTCCGCGCCGCATCTGATAGATCTTTTGGCGGAGGAAGTGCAAAGGTACCTGGATCCAGCGGTGCAGTCTCTATTTGCTCGTCTTCTTCCTGATCCGCGGCAGGCTCGACGTTGAGCTTGTCCGGTTCGTATTCGAGATCATCGTCGTCGATATCCATCTTGAGCGGGTCGAGCGGCTCTTCTTTTACGGCTGGTTCGGGTTCGGGCTGAGTTTGGTATTCGAGTTGCGTGGGGAACGGTCTTGGGGCTTGGGGAGCAGGCGCGGCAAGGGGAGGGGCATCCGCGGTTGAAGGTTGTTGAAGTGTGGGTGTCGCTGCCACCAACCTGCTCAGGTATGCTCTTCGCCCCTGGCAAGAAGTGAACAACTTTTTACACACAAGCAAATTATGCCAACTTACAGATATCGCAACAGTCAATCTCTCGTCCGAAAGTGCCTGCAAGTTCGCAATCAAGATATCCACAACGAGCGGCAAGGGCAGCGTCGAGAAATCAAAGTTTGCAAATGCTGGCGCTGGCGTTGGTGCATCCACCGAGACACCAGGTGGAGTAGGCGAGACTGGAGTCTCGAGCTTGGTGCGCTTGGCCGACTCGGCCACTTCTGTCTCGAGCGTACGTTTCCGGCGCGCCTCTTGGGCGGCCTGTTCCATGCGCGCGGTCTGCGCTTGGATAGCATCGGCGATTTGGCGGGCGTAGGGCGCGCCTTGGGGGCTCCTGAACTGGGATGAGTGGTAAATGAGTAAGTGAGTATAACGGGGCGTACCGGTAGATATGGTGTAGCAGTATCTTGACCGACTTTTCTACACTCCGAACGCTCATTGGAGACTGGGAGCCCATGGCTGCCGGTGTCCATGTCAATACGGCTTGTATAATCAAATTGGCCAAAGTGGGACGTTGCTTGAACAGCGTGGCGAGTGTATTGATGAGGGCAGAGAGTATATCCATGTTACTACCAACACTTTCAGTGGAAGCTCGGCAACGGTGACCGAATACTCACGAAGCCGTGTACAATGTCATGATACACTTTTTGACAAGCTCTCCACCTTCGTTCTCAAGAGCGGCAGCAGAGATAAACGGATGGTCGGACGGGCACAGCGAGAGATTTGGGTCGGCCTTATTCTGAAGCTAATTCATTCACAAGAGCAAAAATATTAATGATATTGATCACAGCCAACGTATAGCACAAGTAAATCACTACTACCCTGGGATCGTTGATGCCTCGCGTCTGGACCAGAATCGTGCGCTGCATGAATTTTATAGCGCTCAGCCGCACGCCGAGCGGGAGCGCTGCGTCGTCGAGGAGAGCGAGGATTCGAGACTTGGTGGCGGTGAGCATGTCCCATTGTTGTCGAGCAGAACGGTTGGCGCAGCTTTGGGTTGAGCGAATGTATTAGTTTGTACGTCTAATAGAACAAGAGCTACGTACAGAACTCGGAAAAGCAATGGGTACGACGCAGCCAAACACTGGATCCCTCCCTTGACATACACCGCCGCAGACTCATTCAACAAGTTCACCTGCGCATCCAACGTCGAGCTCGCAACTGAAAAAACTCCGAGTCAGCTCTCCTTGACCAAACGAAACGAAAAACCAGACTCACTCTGCGCTCGACCGTCCACTCCAATCTGGGCCTGGGTCATTCCAAACAACAACAAGTCCATCATCCACTGCTTCACAATCGACTCGCCCGGCTGAGCCAATATCCGCGCCGCGAGCGTCGCTAGGAATATCGGGATCGTCGCTGGCTGCTGCTCCAGTGACGTGCGCAGCCCCGCGAGAATCTGGATCTGCTCGGGCGAGCCTGCGGGCGCTGTCAACGCCGCGTTGAATGCATTGGGATCCATATGTTGGGTTTTCCTTAAATATGATTTATATGTGCGCGGTCACGCATGTGGGTGGGAGCAAGCGTTGGTGCGGCTCGCCACAGCATGAACAAAAAGCGCTGCATGGCGCTTGTCTTGGCGCTTAATCTGTGAGCCCCTATACTTGTCGTCCACCATGGTAAGGCCGACCCCGCGCTGGGACGAGATATCCAACTAACAGTGGCGCAGTCATCCCAGGGCATTCAGACTCTGCTCGAGGCCGAAAAGGCAGCGGCCAAGATTGTCCAAGAGGCGAGACAATGTGCGTTTTATATTATCCTCAACTTTACAATTTCTCACCTCTAGGTCTACAGATCGTACGCAGAAACTCAAAGACGCCCGCACCGAAGCCACTAAAGAGATAGAAGCATACAAGACACAGAAAGAGGAAGAGTTTAAATCTCTAGAGGGCCAGGTACGTCTCCTATTCTCTCCCACCGCAGCCTAAACGAACCCACTTTCCCCCGACTCGGCCCGCAGCGAGCCGGTACAACATCCACGGCCCAAGACGTCATAGACAAGGACACCGAGACCAAGATCGCAACCATCAACGACGCGTATGTCAAGCAAAAGGATGGCGTCGTCGAGAAACTCCTTGACCGGGTCGTGCTCGTCAAACCCGAGCTCCACCGCAACCTCACCAAGATCACGTCTTGAGCGCAAGTAGCAAGAATCGCGTCTTGCGTCGTCGGTCTTGGTCGGGTGAGCTAAATTGGATTCCTCAGCCTCTTCCCTGAACTCATTCCGCATAAACCCCAGTCCATACGAATGTTACATACTTTCCCAAATTAATGATCAACGTTCACGCGAAGAGGGTATCTTCAAAATCAGATATATATGTTACATCACGACGGCCTCGTAACAAAAATCCAACAAATCTCAGAGCACAAGATAATTATACAATCCGGGCTACACATGTAGCACACCAAGAAACAACCCGCCGCGAACCCATCTCCGCTACCTCTCCCTCTGCCCGTTTTTCAGCTCGTCCTCGAGCCACGGCATCCCACGCGGCATCCCCACCCGCCGATCCTGCGCCTGGCCCAACCCAGCCGGCGGCGGAGGCGGCGGCATCCCGTCTGGGCCTGCCACACCTGCATGCAACAGCCCAAACGACTGCAACGGCGGCAACGTCACACTCGACGGCGGCATGACCATCGCCTGGTACACCGGCGCCGGCGAACGCGGCCGCAGCGCTGGCTGTGGTCCCAAGGACTCGATCGCGGCCGTGGCGTCGGCTACCTTTTCCGCCTCGGCACCCCCGTTTGCTGCGGCGCACCAGGATCGACGAAACTCGACGTTGATGAGCTCGCCGAGGGAGATGCCCCACTGCTTTTCAAACTCGGCGCACCACTCGGATACGTGTGGGTCTGGGTGCTGAGACATCGCTGCGCGGTATCGAACGAGTGCAAGCAGCAGTGTGCCAGCTACCAACTGGGTTAGCACGAATAAAAAAGCGAAAACGGAGACTCACTCCACATGCTAAGCCGCCCGCGCTGGCCAAGCGACGCAAGAATGATCGTGAGATTATCTAGCGCGCGCTGTTGACGAACCGAATGAGCGCGTGCCGCATCCCGATTAGGCAAGAGTTCCATCAGCTAAGTATCAAATGAGCTAACCACTCTTCTGGGCCCAGAAAAAGCACGGACCTCGTGGAGCCCCAACACTGAACACTCTGCCAACGCGTGCATATACGCATACGTCCACCCACACACAGAAGCCCCACTTTCGAGCGACACCATCTGAATGTGCAGCATTTCCGAATTGAACCTCAGCCGTTCGGGCAACGACGCCTCCCAAGACTGTGCAGAGCGTAAGCACAAGGTTAGATTCGAGACATGAGACGCACGTGAAGACGCTGCTCGGAATACGCGATCGTGTCGGCCGTAACAGAATCGCCGGGCCCAGACGGTCGCCCTTTTTTGTTGGTCTCCATGATCTGGTTCATCACCGTCGTGTAGATCCAAGTCACTCGGACGAGGTGGCCGAGTTCTGCCGTGTGCGAGACTTGGGGTGTCGTCGGGAATTGGAGATACTCTGCGCGAAATTAGTCATGGCCGATCGAGCGAGTTTGAAACATACCGGGCGGAGAATCTTTTTGTATGCCCAGCTCAAAGCTCGCCTCATCGATGGGCAGGCGGACCTTGAGCTGACTGTCCTTGAACGTCATCGGCCGGGTGGTAAACGCCGAGCTAAGGGACTCGACGACATACAAGACCCAAAACGTGCGGCGATGGCACTCGACGCTGATCCAGTGTTCGTACGAGCTCTGCTCGGACGGAAAGGCGGCAGCGACGGGGTCATCCATGGCCGGGACGCCGAGATCCTTCATGATCTGGAACGCGAAGCCTAGCGAGAGGCGGTTTGAGCGGGCGGGCGTCGGCTGAGTCGGCTCGGACTCACACATGTGCTGATCGTTTTGGGTGGGGCGGCGCATGACGCATTCGTGGAGCATGAGCAGACAGAGGGCCTGGGCGGCGGCAAGGTCTGGGCGGAGCGCGAGACGGCCATGCTGATCAAAAAGCTCGCCGGCGGCAGCCTGCAGGGACCGTGTGAGAACGAGGCAGGCAGACACAGATACGGACTCGCCTTGGCAAAACGCTCGCCGGCATGCCACGAGGGGGTGGTGCGGAGTGCTGGCTGAGCCGAGTACGGTGCGGCCAGCGCAAAGATGCTGTTGAGGAGCGGCATGGGGACCTGGCCGCGGCTCAGGGCCGCGATAAACGTCGGGCGGTGCAGCATGAGATTCGCCGGGTGCTGATTCGCAAAGAACACTGCCGAGAGGTCAGCCGGCGGCGAGGCGGGCCAGATCGGACTCACGGTGCACGAGCTCGCGCGCGAGATGGGGGTCGAGATCAAAGGCATCCTTGTCCCCAGACAGCCTACCAGAGCTGGTGCGGGGGGAGGCGATCTTGAGGCCGAGGTAGAGGCCGCGGTCGGCGGTCGGCTCGGGCACAAACGAGTCGTACCTGCGGGGGGCGCGATCGGCGGCAGGTCCTGGGTCGGTGGGGCTACGCTTGTAAAAGGGGGGGTAGGGGGCGTAGTAGTCCCAGCCGGAGGGCGGGACGGGGCTGATCGGCGTCGCAAATGGGCGGGGGGGCTGCTCGGGGCGGATGTGGTGGTGGCCTAGGACGGGGAGGCTGGGGATGGCAGTGGGGGAGGGGGGCGAGGTCGCGTAGGACGGGGCGGGACCTCCAGCGTCGACATTATGGCCGTGTTGGCCTGGGATGGGATGAGCGGGGGACGCGGCCCAAAAAAGCGGCTCACTGTGGGTCATGAGATGAGCAACAGAGACAGAATGGCGGCGGGGGCGGTTGTGCTGGGCATGCTCGTCCTCGGTCTCCTCGCGGTTGCGCGGGGGCGGGACGACGCGGCCGTTGGCGTCGGTGTAGACGCACTGCTTGCCGGCAAAGTCGCAGTTGGCGCAGGGGGCTGCGGGGGGTCAGCAGGGCCAGGGGGCGGGGCAGAGCACGCACCGGTGCCGTCGCAGCGGCGCTTGCTCTTGTGGCACGAGTCGCAGGCCTGGGTGGACGTGAGAGACGGGACCGCGGCGGACGATGGGAACGCACCTTGGAGAGCCGCTTGCGCTTGCCGCGGGTGGAGACGCCGGCGCGGGCCATGTTGAGGCTGGCGATGGATGGGGCGGGGCTGCCGCTGCGGTCGTCTTCGGTGACGGCGGTCCTGAGGCTGGTGGTGTCGTCGGGGTCGGGGGCCCTGCGGTCGAAGATGGAGTCGGAGACGGAAGAGGTGGAAGGGGGCGAGACGCGCCTCGCCTCCGGAAATTTGTAGGTGCTGGACATATGTCCGCCAGTCGGTGGTGGTCGAAGGGATTTGCAGGCTGCCGGCGGCCACGCCCTGGGAGCGTCTGGAATTGCCGAGAAGCGCTTCTCCGCGACCCGGCGGCATCTCTCCCCACCGACATCAACCCAGAACTTGGACACGGCGCTGCTCCCACCGCGTTACGACATCCTGGTACTCCTCCGACGAACTCCCGGATAGGGGCTGCTCTGCGGCCGGATTGCCTCTACTTACGTAAAGTCACCGCCCCAGTTGTCCTCGGAGAAGCAGCCAAGGAAGCACGGCCCGCCATGACCGCCCTCTCCCACCCGGCCGTGGAAATTAAACCATCAAAGTTTCAGCTCGCGAGCTAGCAACCAGCTGCATTTATAAAGGTTCCAGCCGAGGTGCTGACCCCGCGTCGAGATAGGGGGGAATGTGGGTTGGAGCCACTCTCGCAAAGCTGCCGACAAAGCCGCAATCTGCCAAACGAGAGTCGGTACTGGCATGATCTGCGTGCATCAAAACGTTGACCAGGGAGAACATATGCAAAGACGAGGCGCATTTTCATTGGCGCATGTCTACTTTAACCGTAATACACCGACCATCAAGGGAGGCATGCGATCCAAGGGTAGACCAAGATTAGCACTTGGGCGCCAAGACGTAGTCGCGCCACCTGAACTATAGCCCAGGTGGTCAGCCAGCATAGGCAAGCGAGCCTCATTTAGCACCACTCGTGGATTTCGCCGGTCGCAAAGGACACCGTGGCTAAGCTCAGGGGATCAAGCGCTGGGCTGCTAATCAGTGCAAACAAGGCACAATTTCTCCCGACGCTGAAAGTCTTAACTCGCATAAATAGGACAAACACTCTGTCTTCATCATGTAATAACGATACAACGGTGAATACAAATATGCCGCACTTAATCAAACAGACCGAAGCCCATGTCCTCGTCAGACTCTTCCTGTCGACACGGTCAGTCACTAGCTCTCTCCCATTGACAAGACAAACCTTCTCCTCTTCCTTCTCCTCCTTTTTCTCCTCGGCAGCAGCAGCTCCACCCCCAGCGGCAGCAGCAGGCGCACCCCCAGAAGCAGCGGCTCCTCCACCCGACGGCACAGACGCAAGCTTGGACGACCCCTCGGCAATCAGCTACCACACGGGGCGCCATTAGTATGTGTCGAACGAAATGATTCTCTACGTACGGCGTTGACATCCTTGCCCTCGAGCTCGTTGAGAAGCTTGGAGAGACGATCATCGTCGACGTCGGCGCCACTGGCCTTGACGACTTTCTTAATGTCGTCGGCACCAGGAGAGGAGTTTCCGCCGATTTGGAGGAGGAGGTAGGCAGCAATGTAACGCATCTATGCCAGTGGACGGTCAGGTCTGGCGCCACAGCGATCATCGGTACTCACTTTTGGTTATGTATGTAAACGGCAGCCACAAATCGCTGGGAAAAAAGTAGACCGTTAGAGCTCGCGTCCTGCGCAACGACTGTGTCCACATACTTTTAATCCCTACGGAAGACTTGAGGATTCTGTCGTCGAGCGAGCCAAACAACAAATCTGCACCCGCAGACTCTCATCCGGTCCTGAAACTATACATCACCATCGAGTGGCGCCGGAACCAATCATCCGTATCACATCCGGTCCACCTTTTCCCCCGCAGACACCACCGACAAAAACTACGCGAAAATGGTTAGAGAAATGCCAAGACGAAGGGGTACGGTGCTGATGGCGGCGTGTTGCAGTCTGACAACGAGGTGACTGACCCCCAGCTTGCGGCCGAGATGAAGAAGCGCCGCACGTTCCGGACGTTTTCGTACCGGGGCGTCGAGCTGGAGAAGCTCCTGGACATGGGCAACGAAGATGTGAGTGCCCGACCGCTCTTGGTATATAACAGAACTAATTTAGGATACTAGTTTGTCGAGGTATATAAACCACCCGATATTGGCCTGTGGTACTCATACACGCCCTAGCTCGTCCACGCCCGTGCGCGCCGTCGCTTCCAACGCGGCCTCAAGCGCCGCCCAATGGGCCTCATCAAGAAGCTGAGGAAAGCCAAAAAGGAGGCACCGCCCAACGAAAAGCCCGCGGTGGTCAAGACCCACTTGCGCGACATGATCATCGTGCCAGAGATGATTGGCTCTGTTGTCGGTATTTACAACGGCAAGGTGCGTTATGGCGGACACGGCTAGGGGGCGTCGGCGCTCATTTTGGGGTAGGTGTTCAACTCGGTGGAGATCAAGCCTGAGATGACGGGTCATTATCTTGCCGAGTGTGAGTGTTGGCTGTGAGTGCGGGGTGCTGGGCCTTACCGTTGTCCAGTCTCGATCTCGTACAAGCCCGTCAAGCACGGTCGCCCTGGTATCGGTGCTACCCACTGTACGTCTCATAACCCTATATGCCTAGAGCTTAAGCTAATCTCACCCCCGCAGCCTCCCGATTGTACGCATTGACATTTCTCCACCGGTATCATTGCACTAACGCTTGTTTACAGCATCCCCCTCAAGTAAGGTTTCGGCGGGGTTTGGTTCTTTTGCACTTTGTATCATGCATGCCAGTTTTCATTGTTGTGTGAATTTATGCACTTAAGCCCTGCATGTTCTATGAAGGTGCGAACGATCACAAGATAGATGCTCGACAATACAAATACAGATCTACTTTTTTCCCTTGATCGCTCTCCGATTCTTCTTTTTGATAGTTTGGCCGCCGGCATCGTCATCTGCCGCACGCTTCTTGGGCGCTGCAGACCCTTTCAAAGAGACTACAGTCGACACGTCTTTCCGCTTTGCTGGGTCTGCGAGTTTTGCCACATGCGCCTCAGCCTGTGTCCACTCGGCCGACGTATGGTCAATAGTGTATCTACCCACGAGTATTAGCGACCCTATCATGAGACAGACCGGTGGCCCGCTAACGTTTCCCGATATGCTCACTTGGACAGATCCAACGCATCAATCATCTCGCGCTGTGCGGCTCGCAATTGTTTCGTAGCCTCGTCCCCTGCTTCCTGAAGCTCTTCCTCGACCGTCTGCGCGAGCGGCTGCCAGTCGGTCGCGTCTTTCCCCTTTTGCTGGACTTGCTGGGGTTCCGGGATATCCGCTCCTAGCGCCTCCTTGTGTAAACCTTGAAGCTTTGTGCAGATCTTGCGCACGGCCTTGACAAACAGCGCGAGCGCTTGGTTCACAGGGATATCGAGTTCGGACTGTGCAAATGCGGTAAGTCGTGCGGCTGGCTGATGTGAACGGCGTGTCTGACCTCGACTTCTTCGATCGTTTTTCGCTGGAGGCCGAGTGAGAGCATGATCGAACTCTGGATGGCATTGAGCTTTACGTCCGGCCCGAGTCGTCGTGCGAAATAGAGTGTTGCAATGGTAGGGAGCAGATCGAGGATGACGTGATAGTCGATTAAGCTGTTTGCATAGGACTCGAGACGCTTGAGATCAAAAGGTGTGAGCAGCAAGTTTAGTTCCCGCAGTGTGATCTCTAGGCAGGGTCGTCAGCCTTGGTCAAATCTCTTCGCACGGCTGGCTTGCCTTGGGGTGATCCGCCAGACCGTTGCTCGGTGTTTGAAACCGCTTCCAAGACGCTGAGAGCTGTTGCGGATCCCAACTCCCTAAACTGGAACGATAGCAAAGACAAGAAACGCCTGCGGAAATCTTCATGCCGCGGCTATGATGAGCATTGTGAACCTGGATCAGCAACCGAACCGCACCTTGGGCAAAGGCTCCCATCCAATTTTCTTCTCCTTCTCGCATCTCTCCGAGGCTCTTTAGCATCACACACGAATTCTCGCCTGTCAGATCGCTCGACGTCTGCCGTAGGTAGAGTGGGCAGTACCCTGCACGTTTCCAGAATCTCAATAGATTCGGAGAGAGACCGTAGGAAACTCCAACATAGTCGAGCATCTCGGGTTTGCGTTGCGAGAGGCGTTGGAGAAGAGGCGGCATCTGCGTTGCAGATCGCACCGTAACTTTGTCAGTTAGAAGGGTGGTATTCTAGGAAGGGTCGTGAGTGAGCTGGACATTGCGGCAAAGAAGTATATGCGTACCGGGTCTATCGTCGGCCGGTAGTCTTCTTCCTGCGTATCTTCTGGGGCTTCGTCGAGATTAAAGTATTCCCCGTTGTAAAAGGAGTCCAGCGCTTTGAGTGCCCTGCTACCGTAGCCCATCTGTCCACGGCTTCGGTTATTCTGTAAACCTGCACAGCACGACAACTTACATTCGCATAATCTGGGTGCGTCGCGATCCTCACAACCCTCGCTCCAGACAACTCGGCAAAGTTGCTGTCTTGGAACTAGCATAACAAGATGGCATCACTTTCACACAGTCGAATAACAACCACACCCACCTGTTGAGATATTAACCATGGAATCAAATCTCCGCCGCTCCTGATCCCACGGCTCAAGCTCTCCAGTATCGCCCCCTTTGAAATGTTTCCCTCCAGCGCAACCTGCAGCACAACCAACGGGTCCGGCAACGTCGTTTCGTCGTCCTTGAGAGGCGGGAGCAACACAAATAGGTGGTGCGCTGGGGCATCACTCATAAGCTGCAAATCGTTAGGCGAGTTCTTGTAGTGGCTCGCGACAAAAAGAGCCATCATACGCTGAAGGAAGACTTCAGAGGCGGGGTTGTAGCTAAAGAGTGTGTCACGGTTCACGTAGAACAACTCGCATTGGGACGGGTGTGGGCAACCCGCTCCGCTGATCCCGCGCGACACCACCGTCGCATCGAGACACAACACCGCGTGTAGCCATTTCTCCACCTTGTCGTTTGCACCGTATCGGATTGGCGTATCCAGCTTGATTTCACGTAGCGTACGTGCCTTGACACTCGAACTGGGTCTAGCTGACGCATTCTTTTTTGATTTGGGGGTGGAAGCGGCTACAGTGTCGTCTGTGGGCTTGGTGGTAGTTGAGCGGGTACTTTCGCGGAGCTGTTGTATGAGCTTGAGGGAGAGGGATCGTCCAGTTCCTTCATAGCCGTTGATAGTAGAGGCCATGAAGACCAGGTATGGCCCAAGGAGGTTGCGAACGAGAGGCAGTGGGATGGCTGCCGCCTCGTCGATAACGACGAGTTCAGCTTGGCCGAGGACGTGTGCGTCTTGCGGTTGTATGTACTGCCAACATAATCAACTACATAGTCACCCAATGCTGTTGTGCCCACCTGAATAGTCTGGCGGTGTTCCCTAAATACGTTCACCCTGACAATGGCCTTGTTGAACTCTGGGTTCGTACTTTGTAATATATCGTAGTCCAAGTGTTCTTCATACCCGAGGGCGTCCATCCCTTTAAAAATAAAGTCGAACAGAGTCTTCAAGTTCTCGGGGCTAGGGCTAGTGACAAAGATATTCGAATATCCATGCGCAAGAGCTGCTGCAATTGCAATACCCAGCGCCGCAGACTTTCCCCGACCACGAGCGGCAGTCAGGGTTACCGTAGAAGATAGAGTCTTTTCGGCGATCGCTTCGACGAACGTCAAGAGAGCCTTTGCCTATACGCATGTCGGTCTATGAGTGCGGTATTGGAGTAAAAGCATTGGGATTCACCTGGTCGATGGTTTTCGCCAACTTGACGAGCTCTCCAATAGGTTTGGTGTCAGCTAGGCTCTCCTTGAGCTCGTTAAGCTCAAGCTCTACCTGCTTCCCTTTGCCTTTCTCCGCCGCTTCATCAATGGGCTCAATATCCTTGCCTCGAGAGATGGGGAGGACGTTGAGCTCGTCATCTAAAACAAGACAATCGTCGCATGACGCAAGAGAGAGGATGAATCGCTCGTTGAAGCGTGCAGTAACAGAGTTGTGGGAGGAGGTGCGGTATCGGGAGTGAACATCCTACAGTCGGATGTGAAGTCGGACAGCTATATGGAAAACATGGGACGGGTGCTTACCATGGTCATCATATACAATTGCTTCAGCGAAGTCATCGTCTTCAGGAGCAATACAACAAGTCCCCCTCCTTCTACAGTCTCGATCGTGCGTGCAAGCAGGTTGGGAGTGATTGCTTCAAAGTCTTGAAGAACGCACATTCCATACGTATTGCCAAGGATCTTGTGGGATTCCTTGTAGTATCTAGAGGCTCTAGTTAGAGCTAGCGGTCAGAATGCCAAGTTGCAGCAGCTCACGTATATCGGATATCCGTTACAGTCACGAAGATCTCGAAAGGGTCATGCTCATTTGCTTCTCTTACGCCCCGTTTGACGTCTCGTTTGATCTTGGCCTCACGTTTCTTTCGATGGCTGAGCGTGCGTCAGAACCTATAACAGATAAATAACAGACCGTACTATACCTTGTAAATCCCAAGTCCTTCTTGTAGCACCACAGCACGGATGGACGTGCCGACACTCGCGCTTGCGACAACAAGAAATGCAAATTTACAATCTATCACTAGCTAATGAGCCTCTGTGCATCAATCATTTTATAACCGAGGCGCACCTGGTCTTTCCCCTTGTCCCCAACTAATACAATAAACGAGCGGTGGTTCTTCTTGACATTATTGTTTATCAAGATAGGTATTCTGTTGTCTAGCTGCTTCCTCATGGCGAATTAGAACGGGGATTGTGGTGGCAGAAACCAGAAATTTGAGATCAAATTAAGAGCGTTATCATGTTAACACAGCCACATTGATTGACGATCACCAACAAGTCGCGATTGATGCCTTTAGAACTGCTACAACTATAGCCTTGATTAAAGGTGGGTGCACCCAGTAGTAATAACATTTGGGGCATTTCCAAAGGTTTGTGCACAACCGTATATGCATGACATTTTAGTTATAACAACGAGCGAGCCTAACAAAGCTGGATGTGTGAATTTATTTATCGCCCAGCTCCGATTTGGGCTTGTACTTCTCGGGATCGGTTCCATGGAAAGGATGCGCAACAAAGTTGAACCTAGGTTGGTGTTTGTAAGTCAATGAAGTATGAATGGTTAGGTGGGAGAGCGTACCATGGAAGGGCAGCTGTAATAAATATAGGGATGGTAAGTGTGTTGCAAAAGTAAAGTGCGGGAAAGCTACTCACCAAATTTCAGTTGACTGTAGGCCGAGTTGCGATGAGCTGCTCCTTGGATGAAAGGTGTCATATCCGATTCGCCTGTAGAATTGCCAGTTAGAAATGGGTCTGGGGCACATCATGGCCAGTCTCGGTGAATTTGGCTCACCGTATAGTGGTTTGCCAGCAGCAGCACGCTCGGAGAGTTCTTTGTAATCTGCTGCCTCTTCCCGAGCATTCTCTGACCACCCCCAGAATCGTACTAATCGCACTTATTAGGGTATCCGGCTGAATACGAGCATGAACACTCACGCGAGGAACGCTGATAGGCCAAGAGGAAACCTCCCAATGCTCCGATGAATGTCACCATCTTGAGAGCAGGCCGCATATGATGTCTTGATGGGTCGATCCGTTCTGCAGGCCATTCAGATGGCATATAACTAAATCGAAATATATTTTACCATATGCGAGGAGAGCAGCAGGAGCAGCGGCAGTTGCACCAGCCCACACAGCATAGTCGCTCGGACGGAAATAGCGAATCACCCGCCCAAACCGAGGATCAGCGTCGAGGAGAGGGTACGGGGTAGGTGTTTGCTTCAAAGGCATCCTGCGACTATCGTCATCCAAGGGCACTGGCTCGTGTCGCGAAATGCGTACTTGATACTAGACCTGGCTGTGGACGGTGTGAAGGAGCGTCGAGGATACACGTGACCCGCATGTAACAGTAACGCCACTATGAGATCCTGACCTGAACCACCATGAACGATGATCCTTGGGGAAATACGTGGGGCTCTACTGCCGACGCAAAAAGCACCGGCACCCCGACGAGTAAACCCACTGCCTCTCTTGATTCAACTCCGACTTGGCCTGTCTCTTCTGTGCCAGCACCAACCTTTTCCGATGCTTGGGGAGCCTCAGCAACCTGGGAACCTACCATCGTTGATGATTCTGGAGGGGGCTGGGGGTCTAGTCTAGAATACCACCAAGAGGCTCCTGCACATGAAACTCCGACAGTTGAGGCTGAAGTCGATGTAGAACCCGAGGAGCAGGTGATTGAGGTACGGCTTTGATCGACTCGCTGAGCACACATGCCTGAATAACGCGTTGACGTCCTTAGCACATGCGCAGGCCTTCCTCGCCACCCTACGACCTTCATAACGACATTCCACACAGCCCTTTGCCATCCTCTCCGCCTCCCGGGGGCAGCCAGACAACCGATTCCCATTCGTCTGTCCGGAGCTCAGTTGATGAGCCTCCCATCACACCACGTGTCGCTCAAAGCGTTCCGCCTCCCGTTTCTTCACCCAGTGCGTTGGACGACGGGTTTGGGGGATTTGAGAGTGGAGACGCTATTGGACTGAGAGTCACTGCCGAAACGGCTGATGACCCGTGGAGCCCCAGTGCAGGCGAAGCGACTTTTACTTCTGTTCATGACACGCCTGCAGCTGAGGTTGACCCTGCTGTGGGCGGTGATGCTTGGGGCTCTGCTTGGCCAGCAAGGCATGAAGGCGAGGAGGAATCGACGCCAGCTGCAGATGAATGGGAGATTGCACGTGCTCGAAAGGAACGACGAGATCGTAAGATTGTGAGCATTGTTTCGATCGTTTCACAAGCATTTGTTACTCAAATAATTGACATGCCTAAAGTTGCCTGAAGTAGTTTCGGGTTACCTAGCAGCTTGGGAGTCAGTTGTCACGACGATATGGCCAGATGCTCCACCGCCCCGTAGTGAGCCGACTTCCGAATGGCGGGCCCCATTGGAGGATATCCCCGAGCTGTGAGTGCTCAATCTCGCTATCGCGCCTAAATTAACGTGGGGGTATTCTAAGACAATCATTACGCAAGTTATATCGTCTTCCTACAATGACCACAACACTATCCTCCCCTCCGCCAACTCTCTCCCCGTTGCCCCCTTATTCCTCAACGCAAATATCGGCTCGCCAACGCGCAGCTCTGAAAGCTACGCGCATTTCTGCCGTTGCTCAACTAAGCCCATTCGCTCACTTGACGTCCACGCGCTCCATGCAAGCTACCCACCGCCTTTCCTCCAAGGCTAGCATTAGCACCTCCAAGCCTTCTCTCGGCTTTGGCGACGATGTTGTTGGGGTTGGCTGGGCATGGGCGCATGATGAGAAAAAGCCCGACCCAACACCTGCGCCGACAGTGGTCGCCGCAACTTCAACCCCATCCCCAACACCCGCAGCTCCCAGCAGTCGGTTCTCAGGATTTTGGGCTCGTGCACGTGGAAGTGCTGAACGGTTGAGCGTGGGCCAGGGCTCGCGTTCGAATACGCCTGTGCCGCTGACTTCGCCATCAACCTCGTCACTAGGCGAAACCACGAATAACATAAAAACGCCTGCTGCGGAGCCTACCCCCGTTGACCCCCCACCCCCCCAACCGCCTCAGCCGCCTCAGCCGCCTCAACCCCAGCTCGCCCCTCCTGAGCAGCCCGTCTCTGGCGTTTCTAGGTTCTTTAAAAGATTTTCAAGGGTTAATCCTCTCGATTCGGAACGGGTTAGACTCGCTACATCGGAGTCCGTGTCGTTGTCGACCACCGACCTCGAATTTTTGGAAGACTTTGTTCCTGACTCAAACCCGAAGAGCCTACTGGACGGCGGACGAGGGCTGACCGAATTCGACGCATTGGAATCAATGCTGAAAAGCAAACCTCTTCCAAAAGACGTCCCCGTGCTTGCTCCGCCACCCCGGGCGGGTACTTCGAGCGGCGTGCCATCACCTTTAGCTGCCGTCCCCGAGAATCCGAACGGAAACGAAGATCTTTGGGATATATTTGGCGCTCCGTCTGCGCCAGCTAACGGTCGTCCGAGCACGCCGTCGCTTCCTGCCCCCGCAGCCCCAGTGCCCATGCTTGGGCCTTCACTCACGCCCAAAATCACAACTCCTGCGGGGTCTGCTCCAGCGTCTCGCAGCCACACGCCCCGACTTCCGTCTGTTGCAGACCTCGCGGCAGTCGTAGGCGGAAAAGGCTCGCACCTACGCCAGACCTCCTTTTCCGGCCTCGCCCAACCGGCATTCCGTGTCGATGTACCTTCGCTCAATTCACCTCCGATCCCAGCTTTGCCTCCTCCGCCTGCCTCAAGCCTCGCACCTTCGGGACTTGGGCACTCAATCGAGCCGGATGTATTTTCGGACTTCGTAGCAAATACCTTTACGACACAACATCCAAATCGACCTTCGTCAGCACGTCTCTCGTTTGATGACTTTGGTGACTTTGAGTTTTCCGCCCCTACCTCTGTCCCAATACCGCCGCAACCGGTTGTCCGCTCTCCTTCGCCCCCAAAACCCCCCTCCAAAACAGGTACACCCGTATTTATTCGCACGGGCTCCAATATCCAGCGTGTCTCAGACTCAGCCACCGCACTTCCTCCTTTACTCCCGCCCCCTACTGCACCTATACGTTCCAGTGCGCCTGGGATCGCGCCACCTATACGGTCCAGCACGCCCATCATTGCCCCGCCTCCGCTGGCACCCCCGCCCCGGTCAACCGCTCCCCAAAACCAAACACAAATTGACCTCTTTGATTTTGGAGCGTCCCCTCCCCGAGACGTCCGAATCCCCGCTCCGCCTTTTGCTACCGGCGCCATGGCCAATCCTAAAGCTGCTGCCGCTAGCACACGCCCGAAGCCCGCCGCTGGAGGTGGGCTGTCTGCCTCGGATCTCAGCTTTTTTGAGGGGTTGTAATGATGTCGTACCTATAGCATATATCCTGTACTCTAGACAACACGCTATTCATCCGAGCCACAGGTTTTCTCCCAAATGGCTTGATTATCCATCCCAAACAACGCCAGTCTGAGGGACCACGCACGCTGAGTGATTGACAGCGAACCTCCACTTTCCACCCCCCTGCACCTATCTTATCTCCACAACCATGAACCAAGGAAATACGCCAATCGTTAACATCTGACACTGTAGTGTTCAAACAGCCAGCCACTCGGGCGACATGCAGAGAATAAATACTAGGCTGGCGCACAAAGGAACTACCCTGCCCTACAATATCAACATCTTCCATGCAACACTATTCCATTATGCCGGAGTGGTGGGTGCAGTGTTCAACTCGACTCTCCAGCCAGGGTGTGCAATTGGTATCCTTGCCAGTCCATCCACTCAGGCCTCCGTCAATGCGTCTACAGAATCAATTGGCTACAAAACACATGAACTCTTAAAACCGCATCTTCAAACAGTACTGGACACGATATATGCGCACCCAAAAGTTCGGGAAGCCGTATTTCCATTGCTTGCTTGCTAGGATAACAACTATATAAATAAAACTTGCCTTAACGCGACTTATGGGGCCGACGAGGAGGGGGCTGAGCCTTACGATTTTGTTTATTTGTTAGCGGATGGCTCACATAGGCTTGGCGGCTGAGAGGCATGTCATGTGGCAGCTCGAGCGGGCGTGCCCAAGGTGGTTCACGACGAACCGCCGCATCCCAAACTATCTCCGCACGCAAGTCGTTCGACCCTGTCGGCGCGAGCAATTGTGGATTACGAGTAGTGGTATCCTTGGATCAGCCAGCGGGTTGAAATACGAAGAGAACCCCACTTCCATCGCTGTGTTACACTTCATGTTGCTGCCTCAACGGAAGCAATCTTTGTAATATTACTTTGTGGGGCAATCAAAGTGGTATTTAAGATTCCAAATCGGGTAAGCACCTTGAAAGGAGTCTATTAAACTAATTTGATATTACATAGGTTCCGGTTGAAATGAACACATCGTGGCAAAAGACGTAAAAATGAGGTCGTAGAAAACCGTTCGACATAACGTGGTGAATGCATGTGATAGGGGGAACCGAGGAATAGAAAATGACACAGCGCGAGGAAAAACACAGATTTGAATGGGCTACAATCAGAAAATGACCAAGATGCTTGCTATACACAGTCCACAACCTTTCACCCCAGCCCGTACGCTTTTCGTACACGTTCCATCGCGACTCTGAGCTCTTCACTTTCCCCGTTGTCGAATGATGTCTTGGTCGAGGGAGCAGACCTCAGTGGGGACTGGTACAACACCTCCAACCCGAGTCCATCATCGTCGTGTTTCCGGATAGAAGAGCTAGACACAGACCCAGAGCTCGCACGGGGCCCTTTGCGCCGAGATGTACCAGATGCTCGGGATGATGAACGACCGAGGATAGGGGTTCGGGTAGCGGCATGGGTCGCTCCGCTACCGGTAGACGGGTGGGCTTGGGAGGCGGCCGCGGCGGGCTCATCGTCCCAGCCTTCAGCACCATCATCTACATCGTCTGAACCGCCGACCACCACTTCGCTTCCGAGAGCCTTCTTGCCCTGGTTGATCAGGTCCTGCAGGCGAGATGACATCCAGTCCATCTGTCCCGACATCTCCATCTCGGTTTCGTCGAGTTCATCACCAGATTGTACGCCAGTGTTGGGCTGATGAGACGAAGGGGATGGACCAGGAGTGCTGCGTGTCGAGCTATGGGCAGTATGGGCAGTATGATACGAGGTGGTGGAGTGATCATGGTTGACGGGGATAGCAGGGCTCTGGTTTCGCGGTAACACGGTGCTCACGGGTCGCCTGCGACGCGTGCTCTGGGACTGAGGTCGGCGCCCCGTGTTAGGGCGTGCAGCACCCCGGCGGGACGCAGGGGTGACCGTTGCAGGAGCTGGAACAGATGTTCGGCCACCCGGCACATAAGAGGGGCCGGCCGGGGACTGCATGACCTCTGGACGCTCGGTGTAGGGAGGTGGGGGAGGGAAGTTCTCAATCGGTCGGGGAACCTGGGTTGGGGGTGAGCCTTCCTTCCCTCGGTCGCGCCAGCTGCAGTCACATGTAAGCGAGGTAATGCAGGGACAAAAGGGAGATGCACGTACAGTCGATAGGCGGTCAACCCGACGGCCGTGCCAATGACCGCAGCGCTGAACGCTGTAGAGATCAGGCTGTCGGTAATCTCTGCTATGCGCCGGCGTTTGGTAGGGCGGAGCTCTATCATGGTGGACGAGCACAAGCGGCGACATCGCAGGAGCAAAGACAGGGGAAACATGTGTTCCATCACGTGAGCATTCGTGGACGATTAGACGCGTTTTGACTTACCGTTATTGGTACCTTCGCTGTCAAGGTCGGCGCGATCGTTGTTACCAAGGTCGGCGAATTTGCCGTGCGTGTCGATGTAAGCCGAGGTACTAGTCAAGTTTGTGGTGGGAGAGCACGCGCGAGCCTTTAAATCAGGGGACCATCTGCCTCGTTTCCGGGACAGGCCGGTTCGGTCCTCCCTGGCCTGGGATGGAGTTCGAGGAGGCGGGGGTCGACGGGCGCGAGTTCGCGTGGGCGAGGCGTAGTCTATCTGGCCTGGGTCTGCCGATTCGGCGAAAGGATTTGCGGGAGTAGAGGTGCTAAAAGTGAATGGGAAAAACATGCGGTGTCCGAAGTGGTGAACGAGTTGCCCGTGTCAATCGACGCGACTGGTATAATGCCAAAGTAGTGCGGCAGTCCGTGGTTCACGCGCTTGCATCACGTGAGTCGCGCTCACTCAGCCTTAACTCCAAGCCTCCCATTCGCTCTCATGTTCCGCGCCGGCCTTCGTTTGGTGTGTGAAGCGTGTATTTTAGTGTGTCTGCCACCAACCCATTACACAGGCTATCCCTGCTCGTCAACTTAGGCAGGCGGTCCCTCCATCTCGCATTTCGGTCCGCCTTTTGTCTGATGAAGTGCGCAAGACGATCGACAAGGTCAGCGTTGTACCTTTGTTTATGGCATCAACGCTCATCCGTCACACGCAGGCTGTCAAGTCGACACCTTTAGTCTTGTTTATGAAGGGAACACCAGACATCCCCGAATGTGGCTTCTCAAGAGCAGTTATCCAGATTCTGCAACTGCACGATGTACCCAAGGACAAGATGAAAACCTACAACGTTTTGGAGGATGCCGAGCTCAGGAACTCCATAAAGGAATACTCGTGAGCTCTAACCACACCGCTGCTGCTCATAGGCGTACTTAAGGCCCTTCTTAGCGATTGGCCAACCGTTCCTCAGCTATATGTTGACGGCCAATTTATTGGCGGGTGCGACATCGTCATGAACAGTATGTCACTTCATGGATATGATTGCACTTCCCTGACGTCGCTTCAGTGCACCAATCTGGTGAACTTGAGGAGTTACTCGAGAAGAACAAGATAATTCCACCCCTCCCGCCAAATGCAGAGTGATGAGCATGGTTGTATGCGAATAAAAATATAAAATACATCACACGACGCACTTCTCTGTTAATTATACACAGCGCCCAAATGCGCTCTCGGACTCGTCATTCCCAGAACTCCAACGCACCCCCTTCCTTGATTGCCCCTCGCTGTACGCGTTCCCCCCGCTGCCGCAGAATATCTTCAATATTCCGATTTTGCTTCCCGTCCACACCTACTCCTGCTGTATCTTTAAACCAGTCCAGATTATCTGCAATTAAATGTCTTCATCGTGCGTTAACGAACATCTGCGCTGCGCCAGGTGGAAACGCCCAACCTATTCTTGCAGCCTGGACATTGCACAATTACGATCCCTCTGGTGTACGCCCGCTTTGTAAATGTGTGCGACGATCGGTGGCCGCAGTCTGGGACGGTGCACGTGAATGTGAGTGAGAGTCGTGGCTCTTCTGGATTCTCGAACGCTAGTTTCTCGCCGGGTTGAGATGGGGGAGGGAGTGAGGAATTTCGGGATATAGCAGATGTTGAAAGACTTGGTGCTATGCTACTTGTCACTCGGGATAGCCTCTGCTGCAAAGAACCGCTAGCTTGCAGTGGAAAGCGAGGGTAAGTGATGGCCGATCGTGTGGGGATGAGGAGCCGGGCTTGACTGGTTATGAATTGACGAAACTTTTGTGAAAGGATGTGATTGGCCCGTCGGGGTACTCTGAGATTCAGATTGACGCACCATTGCGCCGACTTCAACCAGACGGGTCCTAATAGTGTCCAGAAGATAAATTAGAGGAATTGATCGACGGCGCTTGTGCTCGATGATACACGTGACTGGCATCCGGGTCGCGTCGCGTTGTTTCCTGCCTTCTAATCAAACACTTATCATCCGTGATTCACCTGTGTCAGGATGAGTCGACGAGTGCGCGCCCCGAAGCCAGTAATGGACAAGTACTCCGATTTGAAGGCTGCTCGTGCTGGTGGTGGACGTTCGAAGCAGTGGAAGGTACATTTCTCGTGTATTTACTCTTTGTGTGCCTGACATGATTGTTTCTAGTCTGCTGAAGATTCCAAGCTGTATGAAGAGGTTGATGAAGAGGATTACAAGTTGATCGTGAAGAGTCGGTTGGCCAAGGATGACTTCATCGAGGACGACGACGGAGGAGGATATGTCGACAATGGGATGGATGCCTTTGAAGAAGAACCTGAACAGAGTGAGGACGAGGAAGGTGACGAAGAAAGGCAAAAGCGGCGTGGTGAGTTCTCCGTCTTCTTTGCGACATGTTTATCACTAACAACACATCTCTAGCGGCTAGCAAAAAAGCCAAAGCTGCACAAGCCGCTAAACTCGCCAAACAACGCGCCAAAGACGAAGCCCACGCCGCCAAATCTATCGCAGACTACCGCCCGGTTGTATCGTCCGAAAAGGAAGAAGACTTTATGAGCAATCTCCTCGGCCAGCTCGACACCTTGCCTAAATCTTCTGGTTCGGCCACCAAACGCAAACTCGCTATGCCTGCATTCCCGGGTAGATCTGGCACTACCACTCGCCCTTTTAAACCTCCGACCATGGTGAGATCTCTGAAGCGCAAACCGTCGCCCACCCGGGACATTTCGAGCTTTCGGTCTGACGCACTCTCCTCGGATCCACCGAGCGATGGCCACCTTGCCCCATTTTCGTCAGATGGAGAGCTCGATGGTGCAGGGAACGACACGTCCGAGAACGAGTGGATCCACGCCAGCCCTTCGAAGCGCGTGAAACGCGAACTGCCGTCGTCTCCCATCCGAGGGTTGAGCGAGCTTGAGGTTGAGGATGATGACGAGTACGGCGAAGATGGGGACGCTGGGTTTTGGGAGGAGGCTGCCGAGATAGACTTCGATGAAGATGCCAAAGGCAAGGGGAAGAACAAGGCGAGTGCGACTTCTAGTTTGAAGGTTTTACCAAATGGTCGCGCGGCCAAGGTTGAACCCAAACCCGAACCTGTCGAATCGAAACCACCCTCGTGGCTTTCTCTACACGCGTCGCTCAATGCATCCAGCGTGAACGAGCCCGAAACTTTGGGTTCCGACAAGCCGGGAATGGCGAATGGGGGTGCAGAGGTGGATGCGCTCGAGCCAGACGGGTCGCTGCGGATGTTCTGGTTGGATTATTTGGAGTTGGAGTCTCGGTTGTATCTTGTCGGGAAAGTGCTGGATAGATCGAAGAGTACGGATAAGGTGAAACGATGGGCGAGCTGTTGTTTGGCGATCGAAGGGATCGAGCGGAATTTATTTGTACTACCGCGCAAGGCCGACACAGGTGAGCATCTTTCAACATTCCAGCGCTTGGACATCCGGCGTTAACCTCCCGTATATGTAGAGTCTGAAGGTGAAACTGACGCAGACGCAGACGAAGAGGGGCTCTATAACGAATTTGACCGAATCAGGCAAAAGCATGGGATCAAAAAATGGGCCGCCAAGTTTGTCGATCGTAAATACGCATTTGGCGAAGTTGGAATCCCTGAGGGCGAGGCAAAGTGGATGAAGGTCGTGTATGGCTTCGACGGTACGTCATGCTATATGCGACATTCTGTATACACTAGTAACAAACAACGGTCACAGAACCTGTTTTACCCATCGAACTATCGGGGACTAACTTTAGTCGGGTGCTGGGTACAAACACAACTGCGTTTGAGCTATTTGTCCTTAAGCGGAAGATCATGGGACCGTGTTGGATCGAAATCAAGGGGTGTGAGCCAAGTAATAAAGGGGTATGTGCACCATCACAGGACATTTGCCAACGTTTTACCCACTTTATCTCAGTTCTCATGGTGCAAACTTGAGATGATCGTACGCGAACCAAAACACGTAAACCCGGTGTCGGACTCCGAGTCAGCCATGCCTATGCCGCCGTTGACAATTGTCAGCCTTTCCACCCGCACCGTGGTCAACCACAAGGAGAATAAGCGAGAGGTTGTATGCGCGTCGCTCAGGACATGGGAAAATAGTGAGTCAGATACATTGTTTGCACATGCACGATGCTGAAAATCTGAAAAGCTGTCATTGATGACGCAACTCCTCCTGAAAAGCAACCGTCGTCTTCGCATACAGTTGTACGACCGCTGGGAAGATTCCCTACTGGATTCGAGGCAAAGGTCAAGTCTGAAAAGTCTAAAGTCATGACGATGGCCAATGAGAAGATGTTGCTTAATAACTTGCTAGGTATGACCTTTTTTTTCTTTCTTACTTCAATGCCCCTGACGAAGAATCCAGCTACGTTGCATAAATACGATCCGGATGTGATTGTTGGGCACGAGTTTTTGGGTTTCACACTCGATGTCCTGCTCCAACGGCTGCGTGAGCTTAAAATAGACCATTGGTCGAGGCTCGGACGATTCCGACGAGGCAAATGGATGAATATCGGGAGACAAGGTATGAATATCAAGTTTATGCAAGGAAGGTTACTGTGTGATTTGGCGAGCGACGGGGCGAAGGTTGGTTCGATTTTGCACTCGGTTTTCGTGCGCATACATTCAGACTCCCCGTACTAAAACTCCTTTTGTTTCTAACAGAGTATGATTCAATCCACTAGTTGGTCGTTGACCGAAATGTGCCAATCACAACTCAAAATTACCCGCGAAGATATTGATCCAGACGATACTGCTTCCTTCTTCGACGGAACGGTGAACTCGCCCGATCCATTGCTCCATTTCGTCCGACATTGCGAGTTGGATACTTTCCTGCAAATGGGTCTGGCACACAAGATCCAAATGCTACCGTTGACGAGGCAGCTTACGGGCTTGGCCGGAAATTCTTGGTAAGTATTTCAAACGTTGCCTGCCAGTCCCGCAGTTGCTGACCTCATGCGTGCAGGAACAAGACTTTGAACGGTGGTCGCGCAGAACGAAACGAATACATTTTGCTACACGAGTTCCATCGCCTCAAGTATATCTGCCCTGACAAAACATGGGGCAAAAAGACTGGTGCCGCAGCGGCCAAGGTCGAAGTAGCCGCGGACGAGGGGGAAGGCGGCACCGCGCCAACAACCACCAAGGCCAAGCGTGACAAGTACAAGGGAGGTCTGGTATTTGAACCCAAGCGTGGGTTGTGGGACAAGTATATCCTGGTGATGGACTTTAACAGTCTATACCCGAGTATCATTCAAGAGTACAACATCGATTTTACGACCATCGACAAAACTGATGACGAGGTGTGTCGATTTCTTGGCCAAGTTGAGCTTTGTTCGCTAATGTGCGACATAGACTACGGAGGATAAGATACCAGATATTCCCCCGCCAGAGGCTCCCCAAGGCGTTCTCCCCCGTCTTATTGCTACGTTAGTTAACCGAAGAAGGCAAGTTAAGAGCCTCATGAAGGACAGGAACGCTACACAATCTCAGCTTGTTCAAGTAAGTATAACTATTAGGCCTATCCATATAATAGGTATTCACAAAATTTCCAGTGGGATATCAAACAAAAGGCTCTAAAGCTTACTGCCAACTCCATGTACGGCTGCCTTGGATTCGAGCATTCCCGCTTCTACGCGCGACCCCTCGCCGCACTTACCACGTTCAAGGGTCGTGAGATCTTGACGCACACCCGCGAGCTCGCCGAGGGTCTTTCGCTAGACGTCATTTATGGAGACACAGACTCGATTTTCGTCAACTCGAATGTGACCGACCTGCCCGACGCTCTAAAGATTGCGAACGAGCTAAAGAAGGCGGTGAATGACCGATACCGTTTGCTCGAGATCGACCTCGATGGCGTATTCAGGCGGATGTTATTGCTGCAGAAGAAAAAGTATGCAGCGGTTAAGGTCGAAGAAATGAGCGCTAGCTCAGTCGAGATCAAAGGGTTGGACATGAAGCGACGAGAGTACTGTGCGCTGTCGAAGAACGTTTCGAGGTGAGTGTACTCAACGATCTGCGCTCGCCCTAACATCACGATTCGATAGCTACATCCTGGACCAGATCCTCTCTGGGGATGACGCCGAGACTGTGGTTGAGCGCATACATGAATACCTAAAGTTGATGGGAGAGAACATTCGCGAAGGAAAGGTGGATACGGAAGACTTTATCGTTTTCAAGGTCCGTACCCGCTTGAATTCTATTGGTCCATCCATTAAGTTTTATATTTACAGCGACTGGGTAAAGCCCCCGAAGACTACCCTAAAGACAATGCTCTCCCTCACGTTCATGTTGCAAAGCGGATGAAAGAGCGCGGTGGCCATGCGCGACTGGGAGACGTTATACCGTATATTTTCTGCCTTGGGGCGGACGGTTCGTCGGTCAAAACAGGGCAGGCAGATCGAGCGTACCATCCTGATGAGCTGAAGAAGGCTGATAGTGAGCTGAAAATTGGTAAGCCAAGCATATACCTTACATACTGGGGCGACTAAAAATGCGCCGCCTACTACAGACTTCGAATACTACATTGCTCAACAAATTCTGCCCCCTGTGGAACGTTTGTGTGACCCCATCGAGGGTACCGACCGCTCACGGTTAGCGGAATGCTTAGGTAAGACGACCAACAGACAAAACGATTGTGAAGATATTCAACCATGGATTAGGCCTGGATCCTGCCCGCTTCCAAGTGAGCGTGGTCAGTGTGGACAATGACCCCTACCGTACGCTCGATTCGCAAGTACCAGACAAGGAGCGATTCCAGGACGCCGCTCGGTTTGTTGTACGGTGCCAGAAATGCGAGGGCTCCGTTGTCTTTTCTCCCGTTGGGTCAGCAGAGGTACGTGCTCCAACGCTAGATGCTGGATTAATCTCAGCCCGCCGCTCATACAGGTGCCGATTATAACGTCCGCAGGTGTTATATGCCCGGGTTGTTTAACGCCTTTCAAGCAGGCCAGTATCCAAGTGCAGCTAGAGACGCAATTGCGGCAACAGATCAGTAACTACTACGCTGGCTGGACTGTTTGTGGGGACGCTACATGCAGAAACCGTACGCAGGCTATGAGCGTGTCCGGTAAACGGTGTCTTAACTCCGGGTGTGCCGCGAGGGGCCCGGTATCGTACGAGGTTGGTTTGCTCCAACATAGTCTTTGGGAGATGCTCACGTCTTGCAATCATCTAGTATTCCGATTTGAAACTGTACACCCAGATGTTATATTACGCATCGCTCTTTGATGGTCACAAGGCCATTGCAAAGGCCTCTGGGACTTCAAGAGAAGGTGAGCTCCCGATCAGCCGTTGCGAACCCGACCCTGAGAATCCCCTCTTTCAGTTGAGGTTACTGCTCTCGTCACCATTAATCGGTCCTTTTTGGAACACATGGGGAGATGTGTTGAAAAGTATCTTGAACAATGCGGCAGGAGGTGGATAGAATTAGGTGACTTATTTGCATTTATGCAACCTGTGAAGAGAGAGAAGGCTTAGACAAAGGCACGCACCCTGTGTATATTATAATCCCGATGTTCTTTTTCCGATTCTGTCCTAATCCACGTTTACTATAACTGCCGACCCTGTCACCACTCACTCTACTAAGATTTTCGGCCCGTCTCGGCTGACCTCGGGCCGATACCTTGATCGCTGGAAGTACATATGCCGCCAAGCCTTCAACAGTTGGAAGAAAGACGCGAATAACTTGACGACAATCAAGAGGCAATATGACTTGCTTCCTAGAAACGCTGCAACCGAGCGTCAAATCATCTGCCAAGAAGACGACCGGCGGATTCTAGCCGCTTGACGCAGGCACTTGGCAGGCCGAGTGAGGGGTGGCTGCCGCTCTACTGCTGTATAAATGCGTCAGTTAGTACGCGATTTATTCTCCACCCCCACTTTATTTCCTTCATTTCATCTCAGTCGGTGAGTGTCCACGAGTTGACCGATGTTCCCTACCTAACCACCAAGTTTTAGACCGGTTCGACTTTACTCATTCTTTTTCACTGCTCTTCATCGGTGAGTGCCCGCGACCCTCCCCCCTAATCAGGCCTTGCTAAACAATGGCATGATTTCAGACCGGGTCGATCTTCATTCTTTCATTTCACACCCCTTTATCAGCACAAGTTCAACACTCAGCAATGTACCCCTCAGTCTTGGTCTATGTTCTCCTTGCGAGCGCCTCATTGGTCTCCGCTCGTCCACTTGCGCGCACACGCTCGACCCATCTCTCAGTCGCCAAGCGTGAAGCCACTATCTTCCCCCTCCAGGATTACGCGGATTTCCAGATCTCCACCGGCGTTGCGGGAACTGCGCTTGAGCGCGCACAGGCTGTCTTCCAAAAGCCTCTCGATGGGGTCAACCTTGCGACTGTCTCTGACGAAGATCTTGACAACTTGAATGAGATGCGTGGAGCGGCGTCCTCGTTTGAGACTACCGACTTTAACGTATGTGGTATTTCGTTTGTGTAAACCTCGTAAGATGACCTATGTTCCAACTATTCCAGCCCGCTATTGAAGCCGCTTCCGGTGAAGAAGCAGACGCCCTCCAGCGCGGAAAGATTGCCAACAAAGTGCTCAAGAACTTGGGGTCGGTGATGGTCGCCTCTATCAAGGTATGTGGTAGCATATATGCGCTGCTGAACAACGCTAATCACTCACCATAAAAAAAAAGAAAGCCAAGGCTGAAGCAGCTGGTGAGGATGCGTCCGAGTTTGATACCAAGATCAAAGAAGAAACCACAAAGATGAACAAGAATGCCGCGACGGACAAAGCAGACGCTGGGAAGGCCCTTGCAACTGTGGGTGCTGTCTTGACCGTCATACATGGTCCATTTCTAATGAGGTCGCCTTTTTCTAGCCACTCAAGTCTGCGGCGGCCCGCGTTCGCACTGTCAAGTTCACCCGGATGGTCAAGAAACGTATGACTGAAAAGCGACAGGTGTCGACTTTCCCTCTGAGAGACTATGCCGACTTTCAAATCTCTACTGGCGTTGCCGGTGATGCACTTGCGCGCGCAGAGGCTGTCTTCAAGACTCCCCTTGACGGTGTCGATCTTGCGACTGTTTCTGATGAGGACCTCAAGAATCTGAACACTATGCGAGGTGCTGCATCCAAGTTTGAGACAACCGACTTCAACGTGAGTGCTCAAGCGTCGGGGACGCGACAGGCAGGCTTATCCAGATTTCATATTCTAGCCTGCTATTGAGGCTGCGTCCGGCGAGGAGGCTGATGCTCTACAGCGTGGAAAGATTGCCAACAAGGTCCTCAAGAACCTTGGTTCCGTCATGGTCGCGTCCATCAAGGTACGTGACACTGCAACATTTCATTCGCCGTTTTTGCTGATGACAGTTTAGAAAGCAAAGGCCGAGGCCGCAGGGGAGGATGCGTCCGAGTTTGCGGCGACCATCGAGGAGGAGACCAAAAAGATGACCAAGAATGCGGCGACGGATAAGGCTGATGCTGGAAAAGCGATGGCCACGGCAAGTCGCTTTCGCAATCTGAAACGTGCCGCAATTGATTATCATTGATTTTAGCCGCTGGACAATTGAGGCTTGGCGCTGGATGGCTCCTTTGTAACTTATACAGTCTAGTGTGTGAATGAAGATCTATTGGGGAGCAAGTGACTGGTCGCGTGTAAGCTGAATAAGGTCGAAATTGGAAAAATGCGTCGATCTGGGTCCGGACACGTCCTATACACGACTAAACAGAAAGGAGACTCGTAGCCGCACTTATCTCTTGCGGCTCCTCAACGTGTAACTACTTGGAACTAGACTGACCATCTCCTGGTTATGCTGTCGGCGGCCTCTCGAACGCTCCCCAAAAGGTTCAAAGCCATTCCCCCCCGCTCGTTGGGAGCTGCGCCGCGTTTGGCTCGACCCGTCCAGGCAAGTCATAAAGCGCCGAATCAAGTTCGTTTCGACTCGAGTTTTTCTTCTGGTCCTTATGAGAGGCCCACGGGAGAGAACGACGCGCCTGTAGAGAGCAGGAAGGAGCACGCTGTCATTTCCGCATTTGACCTATTTAGCGTCGGTGTCGGTCCCTCGTCGTAAGTGGAATAAGCGTTTGTTTGCCCTCCGGCTCATCCGAACAACCAGCTCTCACACTGTTGGGCCAATGCGAGCTGCACGTATTTTCATCGTCGACCTCCAAGAGCTAGGCTTGCTGGACAAGGTCCGGACCTACATCCAGCACATGACTGTGCCCATTCTGAGCACACGTTTCCCGGATCTCTGCAGACACGCACCCTGAAAATTACCTTATATGGTAGCCTTGCGGCCACGGGCAAAGGTCATATGACACCCCAGGCGTTGCTCATGGGATTTGAAGGTGAGTAATCTAGACATATACATGAATTCACGCGTATACACAATCTTCCAAGGCTCCGACCCAGAGACTATTGACACCGGTGCGATCAATTCCCGGTATGACGCCATTCTGCAGAATAAAACGCTTAATCTGGGTGGTGTGCGTCGTATCAAATATGACATGAATAAGGTCGGTGTTATTCGCTTTAAATTATGGCGTAACTCCTATTTTACTGTGTGCTCAACAGGACATGTTATGGAGGTGGGACCAAGTGCTAAAAACCCACCCCAACGGCATGCGTTTCTCTGCCTTTGGCGAAGACGGGGAGCTGCTCGCAACCAATGAGTATTTTAGGCAAGTGTCCTATTCAAGTACCGGGTTTGCCCGAGCATAATCACAGCCATAAATAGTGTTGGCGGAGGTTTCGTGGTCAACGACAAGACTAAAGGTATATTTCATATCAGCTAAAATTAACCCACTAACTGTTTTAGTCGACGAGAACTTGTTTTATAAGGGTGTTCATAAGAGTCAGGTCGACCCTGCTCGCCTTTCTCAAACACATGGTCAAGATATCCCGGCTCTATCCGCCCCATCAGAGGGGACGGGGGATCGGGAGCACCTTGGACTAGGCAATTTCCCCTCCCAATCGCAGCCTCCTTACTTGTTCCACAATGGTGCGAGCCTTCTCGCTATGTCCAAAAAGTATAACGTGAGTTATCATTCGCTGCGTGTGGATCTCTCTAAACAACATGCGCTGCAGAAAACTATCGCACAGCTAGTCTATGACAATGAACTGCACTACCTTAAACCGGTAGAAATCCGTACGTTCGCGTTTGATATGACATCAGTGGGAACCAACATTCTTGCTAACATTCAAATAGGCCAAAAGATCCTCAAAATATGGACTGTCATGGACGAATGCATCCGAACAGGGGTTTCTTCGGTCGAGCAAGAGCTTCCAGGCCGCCTCCGTCTACGGCGCCGTGCACCTATGCTCTACAAGCGTTTGATGCGAGGGTGTGTCACCACGTATTGGGTCTACATCTACTAGCGTAGCTCAGTCGCAATCAATCTAGATTCTACCCGGCCCTCTATTCGGGAATCGCTAATCCCTCAATCGGAGGCCCAGCTAACCCTATGATATCCAGTCCCATCACCGAAACTGGCGATTTTGGCGAAGACACAACTCCATCGGACCGTCCAAGCCACCCACACCGTTTCGAGGCCAACGAACCCGACGAGTCGGGTGTGTTTGGAAAGGCCGCTACGCGCAGACCTGCGCGAGTGGTAGGCTCATTCGAGCATGCGATCTTGCCGATGCCGTCGCGAAAAACGTTGTTCCCCGCTATGGGTAAGCTCTCTATGCCCGTGTAACGTTCGGCAAGTTTGACAAGTTTGGCAGACTTTTTGTCTTGCTATGCTATTGCTGTGAACGAAGTAAACGCGGCGGGCGGCCGAATTGTAACGTCCCCAACTAACGGGGCGTCTGGGGTGATTCCTGCTGTTTTAAAATATGTCGTCGAGGTAGGGACTGGTGGGTATATGCACGTTCCAATACTAACAGGTTGCGACCAGTTCATCAGCGAGGACCCAGAAAAAGATATTGCAACATTCCTACTGACCGCCGCTGCGATTGGGTGAGTGATTTTGGTCTATCCAGAGGTCGTGATCAACCCATACTCCCTCAAACAGCATGTTGTTTAAGGTTGGTAGCGACTTGATATAAGATGCTTTAAGAGTGCTTAGGTAGTTCCACAGCGTGGGTCAACTATTTCTGCGGCTGAAGGTTAAATATTCCACATTGTCTGTGGCAAAGCTAATGAAGTTCGGTTTAGGAGGGTGTCAGGCGGAAGTCGGTGTCGCGTGCTCAATGGCCGCTGCCGGCTTTGCTGCATGCATGGGAGGTGAGCGAAATACGCGACTATGATGTACATTGACCCACCTGTACGTCACATCCACTCAGCGTCACCCGAGATCATTACCCAGGCGGCCGAAATCGGTATTGAGCACAACCTTGGTTTGACTTGCGACCCGGTGGGTTTATAGAACCGGTGTGGCTGGTATTTGTAACTAATGGGTTATGCAGATTGACGGGCTCGTACAAGTTCCGTGCATTGTCAGTTTATTTCTCAAATCGAGCGCATTGAAAGGGCATTGAGGCATAGCTCACAGGAACGCAACAGCTTGGGAGCTGTCAAGGCTGTAACTGCCGCTCAGCTCGCACTTGCTAGCGACGGGGTAAGCGATCGCGTGCACTTTGATTCAGGAACTGACCATATGGCGTCTCGCTAACAGGTGCATTCTGTGACCTTGGATGAGGCCATTGAAGCCATGAGGCTCACAGCCCAGGACATGTCGGTCAAATACAAGGAGACCTCACTTTCGGTAAGCTCCTAATCGGATCCGAAAAAAATGCTCACGAAGAGCGGTGGATGACAGGGATTGGCCACGACCGTCAAGATTCCGCTCACATCCCCCGCATGTTGAGCTCGATTTTCGACTTAGATGAAAGATGTACGCATAGGCCAGGAAAGAGACTCTACACGGGAACTTATTTATTTAGATACGCCCGTTGCTGCGCCAGCCACCATAGTGGCAGCGGTAGACTAGTTGATTATTTAACGAATTTTGGTTGCTCCGGTGATCATGGAGAAACTCCGGCGCCTGTGTCGTTGGCAAACCGCGGTGGCGGGGGGCTGTGTTCAGGCAGGACTCCCAAGCGACCTCTTTAGACCATTGCCTACGCCAGCTCAACATTCATTCTGGGGTTATAAAACCTCGACTACTCATTCAATTACTCTCTTAATTAACATCTTACGCGTGTCCGGCTTGTCGTCCAGCCATGCCTCTTTGCGGCTCGAGCTCAGCCAGTGTTGGGGGCTTTGGGAGGAAACCAGTGAGTGTGGGGTGTTGGTAGTTAACCTCGCTTGGCCAACCTCGATGTTTTAGATTCAACGGAAAATAGTTGTTTGTGGTGATGGTGCTTGCGGAAAGGTGTGCCGTTAATTGCTATCGAGTATTGCCGCTGACAACAGGATCGCAGACAAGCTTGTTGAACGTCTTCACCCGAGGGTTCTTTACGCAAATTTAGTAAGTCGGTGTGCCTCACGCTGATCTTATTCTTATGCCTATGATAGCGAGCCCACCGTATTCGAGAACTATGTGCACGATATAAGGGTAGACGATCAGATGGTCGAGCTTTCACTGTGGGACACTGCTGGTATGTCTCCACTCGTGATTCACGTGTCATCGGCTAAGGGTGGTCGTTGTTGGGTGCCTGTCAACAGGACAAGAGGATTTCGACCGATTAAGATCTCTATCTTACGCAGACACGCACCTCATTATGCTGTGCTTCTCCGTAAGGCTTAGTTCTGCCTGAGCTCGTTGTCGCACTGAGCATTTTGGCCGTAGGTTGATAACCCGATATCACTGGAGAACATTGAGACCAAGTGGATAGAGGAGGTCTTGGAGGTGGGTGGCTTGTTGAACCTCGTTGTGTCGGGCTCAACGTAGTTGTCGTGTTGCAGCACTGTCCCGGTGTGAAGTTGGTACTAGTAGGTGAGAACACGTCATTCATCATTGCTGCCTCGTTGTTGATGATCGTGATCTTAATGCTCAGCGTTAAAGTGTGATCTGAGGGACGATCCTGTCATCCGGGATCGGTTGGCGAGGTATGGGGGACGACCTGTGGAGTACGAGGAAGGGCTTACCGTCGCAAGGCGAATACGAGCTAGTCGGTATCTAGGTATGTGGCGTCATAGTCTTGGCATTTTGTGCAAATTCATAACCTTAATTCAGAATGCTCGTCAAAGTATAACCGGGGGGTGACAGAGGTGTTCAACGAAAGCGCCCGGGTAGCGATTAGTACCCGACCAAAAGGCCCTGGGAACTCGAGTTCGTCAGGCTGCGTGCTCATGTGAGCTTAGAAAACCCTCAGTACTGTATTTTCTTCCCTCTTGGTATGTTTTGGACTATTTTTTGTGTCTATGTTGCATTCTGGTTCTTTCTATACCCGCTGGGCAGATCTACCTTTTTCGCATTCCCTCATCACGAATGTCGCGCCATTAATGTCGTCTCCCGCTGATGCATCATGCCTTCCGCTCGCTTTGACTGCCATGCTCGTCCCACACATCTCACCATATTCAAGGCAACTTGTAGCACAATGTATTCTGTACCCTACTTTCGTCGGATTATTCATGTGTTTGGATTTACCGGGCCTGGTGATTAAGTCCCTACACTGGTGAGAGGTGGCGCAACAAAGTTAAGCTTCAGACAAGGTGGTACTGTGTGGTTGGCCAGCTGAAGCGTTCCCAACGGCTTCGGATCCTTCTGGTTCTTCGTCTGCAATAGCAGATGCTGCCATAAACCTGTTCATGCTGCGTAAATGGCCTGTTCGATGTACAAAGTCGCCTACACTCACTGCGCAGTGTGCAGGCCCCCCAATTGTTTCATATGTCCCATCTGAAAATTCATGACTTTCATGTTGGTTTGGAGGAACGCAAGCTCATTGGATATACTTTGCATTTTGCGTGCGAGCTGGAGGTAGTGCTTTTCTTTCAGAGTGTGCATGATACAAACTGGGGGTTGTTGTGGTTGGGGTTGGAGCTGGCGGCAACGCGTTCCTTACGTAATATCTGTCAGGTCGGGGTGAGGTTCACACTTGGGAATATATGGGCCATATTTAGCCGCCATGACTCTATCAAGATAAATGCTGAAATAAAACACATTATGAAACAAGTTGGGCCGTACACGATAACATGAGCGCAAGCGGAATATATCACATTTTGACCTCAAAAGCCGCCGTAGCCAGTCATTTGCTGTGGGGATGTAGGTAAGAGGGCAATTGTCGTGCGAGTTACAATGACAGATACGTACAGGGGGCATCCCGCCGTTGGCCCCATTGGGATACATTGGCGCCGCGCCCATCATCCTACGGCCACATTATATTGGGTTAGATTCACAGAAAGCGGTGCTATTCTGTATGGCTCACCCTGGACCTGCAGTGATCATCCGTTGGTTGCCAAAGCCACCCGGGTTGATGATTGGCTGGTCAGCTTCTTGTTGCTCGCGTGTTTTGTCTTTCTTCGAGTGCTCTTTCACATCCTTCTCCAAGGCAGCGAGCTAAACAGCCAGCAGGGTTAAATACAGCTCCAGAGATGGAGACGAGAAAGGGAGTGCTTGCCTTTTCGAGCGTTTGACGTTGGATCTGGATCTGATACGGTACGTAGAAATCATTAAGACCGTTATGCCATGAGAGTTCCATCACTACGTCAGGACGCAGCAGGTCGAAGCAAGCATAGAGCATCGCCGCAAAGCATTCTTTGTTGCCAATGTCGACAAAGTAGGACAAAAGCTCCTCGGCGACCTCTGTGCTCGAAGACACGGATGCGGTTTGGATGGCATCTTTGTACAGTTTGTCTTGCTTGGATAATGATATAGACTCCTCCCATCGGCTGTTTTTCTGAACGGGTTGAAAGAAGTGTTAGGCAGAATCACTGTTGAGACGGTTCAACTAACCTTGTAGAGATGCGCCGCCAGCCTACGGAATTCCAGGAGCTCGTGTTGCTCGAGTTTCCGCGCCAATGCCATAGTGTTGAAGTTATCGAAGCTGTCAATCGAGTCACGGAGCGTCTTGTAATCCTCTTCGTCAATCAGCAGCTCATTGTACGCATCGTTGATGGTCTCGAGGTTCAACTGTGGACAAATTGAACAATCGGGTCAAATGTGATATGAGGTTTACGACGTACGTGCTGCACTGAGATCAAGTACGGTTTGATTAGGGGTACGTTGTCATTATCTTTTGCGCTGAACATGCGCACGACGCGGGCGTGATCGACTCGAGGCGTCAGAACCGTCAACAAGTCGTTCAACAGGTTCGGTTGTTCTTGAAGGTAGAAGACGAGCGCCTTGTAGTAGCTACGCTCTCGCGTTTAGACGTTTGTTGTAACCTGTAGGTATTTAATTACTCACATCTCAACGTTTGCAGCCTTGACAATAACCTCCTTGAACTGGTTGTGCTCCCAAGCATCCGGCGAATGCTCCATCATAGCGAGCGCAGCATTGTCCTGTCAAAACGCCAATGTTAACGTAGTGTCGAGTGCCCAAGGGGATCCAGACTTACGAATTCGTCATACTTGACATACAAGAAGACGAGCTCTGGCCAAAGGTATGCTTGCTCCGCAGCCCTGATGACCTGCACATTTTGTTAGGGATTGCAAACAACCAGGTTTGCAGCACGCACTTTAGGAATATTAATGCGCGAGACGAAGAGCTTGAGATGTTCCATGACTATGGATATGGATGTTAGCTAATACACATGGCCCAGGTCCGGGCCAAGACGTACGTTTTTCGGGGCGGTAGCGGCTGTAAAGAATCGAGAGCTCAGTGAAAATGCCCATCTAAAATCCCGTATGCTTCGATCAATATTACACTATTTCTGTAAGTCGTTTTACTCACGTGTGCGCGTTCAAGGCTCAAGCCTGCCTCGAGCAATTGGAGCACCTCGTCAAAGTAGCCGCGCTTCTCATATCGTTTGATCACTCCTTGGAGTTCTTCCTATATTACGCAAGGACTTGAGCCATGTTCTTTCGAAAGCAAGCTTAGTGCTTACAGCGTGCACGATAACATTAAGACCACAGATTTGAGCAAGACGGAATTCGGCCTTCTCAATGCAAGCTTCGTGGACCTGCTTCCAAACCCTGGGAAAACGAGCGTTAGAACGCTCACAATTGGCGCATAAATATGGACGTACTGCGTATTGCCGGCCTTGCGAGCGCTCTCGACGGCGGCCTGATTTTCTCCAAGATAGATGAGAGTTGTGGCCAAACGAGCCCAGTTGGAGATGCTGGAGAACAAGAGCTTAGCGGCCTGGTAAAGCTCGTCGTTGAAGCATTTCTCTCCAACATCCAGAACTTCTGCAACATTGGTCATAGACAAGAAGTCCTCCATGTCGTGCAGGCGATCGGTCTTGGCATAAGCGTACGCGAGCTCGGTGTCGATTTTGGGCTCACGCAGCGACTTGCGAGCCATTTGTAGGTAGCGAACGAGGTCTTCGTGCTTGTCGGCCCGGTTAGCATACTCTATGACCTCCAGGAAGTTGGATGGGTCCTCGGCCTTGATATACGAATCTAATGCGCGGAAATTAATCATCATTTAAATGTTCAAGGAATAGACTAACCAATCGCATCTCGGATACGTAAGCCATCCAGCTGTGCCTTGGCAAGCCTGCTCCAAACCTCCGGCTTGTTGACCTTATTCGCGAAATCGAGGCCACGTTCGATGCTCGCAATATCTCCAACGAGAACATCGATGGCGAGCGCGTGCTGATCGTACTTCTTGTAAATGGTAAGAGCTTCCTCGTACAAGCCATGATCGACAGCGATCTTGGCAATTTCACTCGAGTCATAGTTTGCGAGCTTGTTGATATACCCAACCACCTTGCCCTTGTCTGCGCGGATAGCAGTAAGTAGCAACAAGTTCTGCAGGTTCTTGTTGTCGCTGAATGGAGACGGCTCGATAATGATTTTCTCGAGCATTTCGATGAGCTCCAGAGGAAGGTCGGCGGCCATGAATGCTTTAACAGTGACAGAGACATCGTCCGGATCGGTTGATTCGGGGACGGCGGTCGCAGTTATCTAGGTCGGAGCGTAAATAGGACGACTAACACGCGAGCCGACATACGCACCTGGTCAACGAGTTGCCTGCGATGTAGGTTATCGGAAGCGAGAACTTGTGCCCAGAGCTCCAGCCGGCGGCGCTTGACGAGGTAACGGGCCTGATGCTTGAACATGGCATTGTCGTTGGTGATGCTAATCAACTCATCGTCGCAGAAGCCCTTCGCATATGCGATAAACGCAAGGTATGGGTCACGCTTCTCGCAGTACTTTCCGACCGTGAGAGGCTCGTACAACTGGATCGATGTGAAAGCGCAGTCAGTGACGTTTTGTCGAGCTACGCGTAAGTTACTCACGTTATTCTCCTTGAGGAATGCCTCGGGGTTGTTGTTGCTGTCGATGTATATCTTGGCAAGTGCGTTGAAAACTGCCGGATCTTGGCTCCCAGCAGCAATCCTAGCCTCCAACCACGGCAGGATCAACTTCAGACGGTTACGCTTCTCCACCTCGTCAACGAGCTCGTCAATGGGGAAGTTGCCGGTGACGGAACCCAGCAGCCTCTTGATCGTCGCCTCATCGCAGTCCACATCAAGCAGACCTCCGATGACCTGTGGCGTGCGCGCCGAATTGACGCGTTGCACATAAACCTCGATCGAACTCGTGAGTCCGTTTTGGTAGAGGTAGAGAACTAGGTCGTGTACGAAATCGAACCGGTCACAAACGATGATAAGCGGGAGTTGGTCCTGGAGTTTGGCCTCCTTGAGGAAGTTCTTGACCTTTTCGGCGTTGTAGTAGTTGCTCTCACGGCAGATACGCTCAACTTCCCGAACCTGGCCTGTGCGTGTCGCAGCCTGGATGTACTTGAAGTGGACTTCGGGATCTTCGCTCAAGTTGACAACGGAACCAAGGTAGTAGTAGAGACCCTCGAAGCTCTTGAAGGACTCGAACATCTCCACAAGTTTCACAGGCCCAAGAATATCGGAGTATTTCGTAGAGATTTGTACGACCACCTGGAGGTTTTGACGAATGTTGACCCGGAGCATCTCGTTCAAGCAAGCAAGCGTTTGCTCGGTGGTGAGTTTGCTGAAGTAGTTGACAAGCCACTGTACCACTGGTTAGTGAGGCGTTGAGTTAGCAACTATGCACAACATACCTCGGGGTTGAGAACGTTAGTGTGAACAACGACACGCTTGATGTCCGCCAAGTCCTCGTAGTGATCAAGAGCCTGGAATAAGTGAGCGCGTCAATATTCGATCTCAAGCACCAGTCAAGATGCACTCACGCGCTGCAACAATCCAGCACGTTCGCAAAGGTTGGCGATCCTAGGGCGATCATAGTGGGTGAACATCTCGTTTCCGAGGATAGCATCAGCAACTTGAGGAGCGTGCAACAGGTTCATCTCCAGCAAACGTGTCTGCAAGTGGCCTTGCTCGGGCTTGTTGTCTTTGAGGGCGTCGAGTAGGAACGACGTCGCGGGCTGGATCATGTTTTGAGCCATGAACACGTCAACCACCTGTGAAATCCATCAGCGTCGTTCGTCCCATAATAGCATTGAGCCAACCCACCCTCTCAATGTCTACAAGTGGACCCGATTCGTCATTAACCAGTTGGGACGCGAATTCCGCGCCCTTTTCAGGGTTGGCGCGCATAACATGCTGAAGGAGTTGACCGTAATCCGGCGTGTATCCGACCTTCTTCGAGTAGAGCAAAATCTTGTCGAACTGGCCAGTCTCCGCGAAGCAGGCAATAACTTTGTTGGGCACATTGGCACGGAGATATACGCTCAGGGCCAGCGTGAGATCGTGGGTTCGGACGATGTCGCCAAGCTCTTCGCTGCAGTCGAGCTTTTCGACAATAGTTAGGTCATGTCGCGCAGAAACCTCGGATAAGCAAACGTACTTTGTTTTCTTTCAACCATTTCTCCAAGAGCTGCTTACGGCCTTGAGCCAAGACTGGGCGTGCAAGCTCGAGCGACTCGTGCTTGTTGAGCTCGCCCTTCTCCAGCAGAATACCAAAGTACTGGAGAATGGGGGATAGAGTGCCGGGCTGGACTGGCACTTGCTTGAACTGTTCGATGGTCTGCGGTGTCCTCAGAATACCCTAAAACAGGTGGGTGAGTAATTTTCACCAAAACGCAATGCCCATACATACCCTAGGCGAGTTGGCAGCAATCTTCGCGGCATCCGCAAACTGGCCAGACGAGAACAGCTGTTGATATTGCCTAACGTAAAGGTCGTCTGCACCAGGCAAATTGGCCCGACTCGCAAGCTTGAACGCGAGCTCGGTGTTATTCAGGGTGCCCAAGATGTAAGGAATAATCGTGTTGTCATCGACGCTCACGCTGAGCACTTGGCCGCGCCTGTTGACACCAATGATACCATGGGACGCCTCGTGCTCTGCGGTAACGAAGATAGTGTCGCCGCTGATCCGGTTCATGTAAACGCACGCGCCAGACTCGAGATCGTAAAGATGGATAAAGCCGAGTTTCGTGACCAGATAGATGATACCGTGCTGCTTTGAGACTTGTACGGCGACCGGGAAGTCCGCCGTTGCCTCGGGAGGGAAAAACACGTCAACGGCCTTCTTCTGGAAAGGTGCATTCGGCGCCTGGTGGTCAATCTCGACGATATGTAGCTAAGATAGCAGCGTCAGCACGCGCCCGCAGTTACACTGCATTGGCCGAACGGCGTTCTTACCTTTGCGCCGGTACCGGTTCGTACAGCAAACGTGAATAACTTGGTTGGATTAGCCTGGCCGTCAAGCTTGAGCTCTGCAAATGCGGCAGCGTGTCCTTCAATGGGCTGGCTGACGTTCCGCTCCCGGCTAAACAGCTGCATCGCGCCCTTGACCTTGAACCCCCCCGGAGCGGTGTTGCCCATGATACCGACGAGTACAAGCCATTTACCATCGCCCGACGCGCGATAATTGATGATCTGAGCACCCGCGAGTGTGGCATGTCGGTCAAAGACCTTTTGGGGCGGACTGGTAGCATCCTTAATGGACCAGTGGAAGACGGCAGTCTCGCTGACGAGGCCGAGCGTGCTGTCATCTAACCATTTCCAAAAGATGATGTCCTCGTTGACGATGTGGGATTTCACTTTTTGCTTCGTCTCGATGTTAAACACCTGGAGCTGCCGTTGGGCTATACATGAACGAATTATAATGAGACAACCTGAAGAGATGGGGGCACAAGATACGTACCTCGAAGCGCGATGATCTTTTCCTTGGGGTGCATAATGGCCGTATCGGCCGTAATGGGTCGTCGCATAACATTATTCGCGTCGGCAAGGTCGATGATAACAACCTGGTTCTGTTCTCCAACTTTTTCTCGCACGCAGATAAACCGGTCGGACTCGAGAGTCAAAGTCTAGCGACCAGCCCAGCTCAGCGCGGAAAACAATACATTTGACGGCGACATACATTGAAAGAGATGGAGGCAGGCTGTATGCCCACCGAAGAGAGCTGTAAGTGTTCGCAGAACGCAATCGGTCGGTCCGCCATCGTGTCTATTGAGTCGGGGGTCGTGAACGGGGGATGGAAAGATGGTGAGAATACGCGTCGACTTACCCTGATGTGTATTTGTATTTGGAGGCGGCGAAGCGCCTGAGCAATCCACCTTCTCAAGGCTTCAGATGGGTGATTATATTACAACAATACATAAGGACAGCGTGTGGATAGCTCTATGGTAATATGGTGGTGGAAAGGGTAGTCTAGGAAGACTGTGGCGCGCCAGTACTGCTGCTCCCTGAGCCCTCTTGACGGAAGGCGGCCCACGCTTCCGAAGTTGCCGCACTAATTCGGGTTTTGAGGCTGTCAAAATTATCCAATGCAGGTCGCACATCCAAATGGAAGACTGGCTGGCCTGGGTAGAAACAGTCAGAGTCAACTTCAGGCGAAAGCAAAATTGCTACCATTCTCGTCGTCTCCAGAACTGTAATAATCAATCACATAGCGAATTTCTTCCCCCGTTTTCGGCCTACGCACAACCCAGTCGTGTCGATCAAAGGGTGGGTCAGAGCTGAAAATACAGTGAGCAAATTGACGCAACAGTATGATAGTTGACCCCACCTAAACCGCGACGGCAATAGCCAGCCAGCCAGCTGCATTATTTGTGCCTTTGGAGACAACTGACCAGGTCGTCCCTGGAACCGCGCGAGCTCTAAATCGACTGCTTCCTCCGGGCTGCACGACGAGTTAGCGATAATACTACCCAAAATGCGTGTCAACACCTACCCTCCTTCACGCCGGGCCTCCCACTTCAAGACCTCTATCCACGCCTCCTCATTGAGGAAGTTATGGATGTGAACCATGGTCTCGACATGCTCCTCCGGCGTTTCCCATCCCTTCCTCACCAGAGCATTATAGAACTGCTGTGGAGATGGATACTCCCATTTGCTAGGCGTTTCGTTTGGTCGAGCAGTACTAGAAGTAGGCCCCGCCGCGCCGTAAGTAGACCCTGCAGTCCGGGGGATAGACGAGATCGTTCGTTCGAGTGGAAGTTCCAGTACTTGCCCAGGAGCGCGATTAAGCCCAAGAACGGGCATATTGTTGTGTGGGTTTATAGCATTACTGTCATGAGGTACTGGGCATTGAGCGAGTGCAGGCTGGGGTGGGGATGTCGGAGCATGCATGGGGCAACCCGGAGGTGGTGGGCCAGATGCATCAGAATGAGGATTAACTAGGGGAGTTTGTCTTTCGACCGGTGCAGAACCAACAGAAGTAGAGCCTGCTTGACCCATAGTGTATTAGTGAGGGAAGCGAGGAAGTGATGCTCAGAAAAATCCGCAGGGTCTTCAGGTCGTGGGACGCGACCACGTGCCAGTCTCTCATCCTCACCACGCCTTTTCCTGACCACATCACCATAGCTCAATCGACATAGAGAATCTGGCAAAATGTCGTGGATATCAACGCTGTCGAGCGTAGGAATGGCCGTAGGACCTCCACTGGTCTATGCAGATCAAGGTGAGTGCCACTCGCCCCCACCCGCAGCACACATAAGCCCATGAGACCGCAGCAATATCCATCGTCAGACACAAGTACGTGTACTCAGGCCGCTGGTTGACGTGAGGAGCTAACCTGGACCATAAACCAGAGACTCTTCTGGCTTTTCGAGAGATGGTACTATTGCTTAATACCTTCAGTCTCGTCCCTTGCCTTACCTCCAGTGTCCAGTATGCGCCATCCTGCTCATTGCGAACATCGCGAGATGTTTCTTCTGGTTAGGAAACCACTTCGAGTTTGGTTAGTAATAATATATCCTACATGGTTGTCGTTCTCACAAGTCCTATTAATAGCACTCCTGCTCCAGTCAATCCTTATGATCCTCGCACAACTCGCCCTACTATATATCTGCATACGCTACCGACCCGACGTGTCTCCAGACTCGATCAGGGTTAGTACACGTCCTTGGGGTTTCTGGCAATGGCCAAGCTATGGAACCTACATCGAGTTCCTAGCTGGATTCATGTGAGTAACTTGACTTCTCATTGCAGTTTACTCGTGACTAAGATGGGTTAAACCCACAAAGTGTGTGTCTAACAATCGCAGAGCTGATTTTTGGCCGAATGGAGTGGTTCGTGGACGCACTCGGGTTCTTTGCATTGGGACTTGAGAGCACACTACCGCTCCCCCAGCTTTATAGGTTGGTGCCAACGCGTTGGGCTGGAATTTTCCAACTGACGGTTCGTGTCTTGAAACTAGTAACTACCGCCAAAGGTCATTACATGGATTCCGCATGTCCACGTTGCTTGGTTGGGTGGGGGGTGATTCGTACAAGTGAGTGTATCCCGCCTAGGGAGGTACATGAATTGATACCATCATCGAACCCGCAGAACCGTGTACTTCTTCCTGCAAAACTCGCCTCTCCAGTTCAAGGTTTGTGCCATCTTCCAGCTTTCTACCGATTTCGGTAGGTCGGATCTCTCGTTTCGCATTCTTGCCTTGATGGCTAACTACTTGGGTCATAGTAATCGTGGCTCAACGAATCGTGTATGGTAATAAACCACCTGTTGTGCACCCCGATGTCGATGACATCGAGCAAGCTCTGCGGCTGGATGAGGAGTGATTATAGGCTACGTAGAAATACATCTGTTTGGATAGATAATTTTCTGAGCTTGATTTCACCACCGCTCATGCGCTACGGTGGTATGTTATGAGGTATAGCCGTCCCTTCAATCTTAGAGGGGGGCACTGCAACAGGCGTAAACAAACCCCGAAGCTGTCACGTGGTTGACCCAGACTTCCACATCGCCATGTCAGCCCAACCAACCCGCCTTGAAACCACCCAAGACCTTATCCATGACCCTCTTGACAGATTTGAAAATATCAACTACCAGCTTTTTTCCTCACTCTCCCTGACCGGACTTCGAGCACCACCTCCACCAAATATTGACGCATATCTCGAAATTGACGCTGCGCTGGCTCAAGCGCTGGCCACTGCTCGCGAACACCAAAAGAACCAAAAGATGATTGAAAGCTTGAGCGAGGAGATACTTGGTTTGGACTCGAAGCTGAGGGACGTATGGACGTCATTGGACGAAGCGCACAAGGAGCTTGGAGTCATTGTTGAAGAGGGCGAAGTTAGGCTGAAGGAGATTGAAGCTGCTTCAAAAGGTGCGACTGGTGACCTTCTTTCCCTTCTGCGCCTGTCTCAACTAAACATAATCCAAGGTGCTGTCCCGTACCAGCAACTGTTGGATTACGCCTCAATCCTGAGCGGGTTTACGTCCGCCCCTCCCACCTCAAATGGACCCATTGGCGCTGATCAGCCAGCGCCTCACTGGATCAAACCGCCTTTCCCAAACGAAGAAAAGATGCGAGCTGGACGTTTGGCAGAGAGACCAGCTTTAGAACGAGTGAATCTCAAAGAGCCAGGTGCGAATGATTGATTGCGCTCTCACATTTTGGCACTCACAGCACCCCCCACAGAGAATCTACGTTCCCCGTCCGTCGACCCAGTATCTGGGGCAGCCGAGCCAGGCTTCAACCCGTACAGGCACGACCACCAAAGACACCAGGCGCAAGTACAGCAAGAGATGGATTTGTTGGATTTGGATCTAAACCCCGACCTATAAACATTCTGGCTCGTGCTGCCATCCAATTACTCCACACCCATTTTATCCAGGCGATTTTTTGCTATTCTCCCAACGTCCACCACCGCTCTATTTAACTCTTTCGTCCATTCTTCCCCGCCAACCTCAATAGGTTCTATCGCCTCGATCGGTGGCTCTCTCTCCTTCCCCTCCGGTGCCGATCCAATGCCCAATACACCCTCCATCTCTGGTACGATTTGCACACGCGACCGCCCAGCTACAAACGTGATATACACCAGCCCCGGATATCGTTTCTCGTATAGCGCGTTCAAGTGTGCTAGGCGCACCAAGACAGTAGGTGGAGTGGCTTTTGAAGCCTGCTCTGCCGCGCTGAGTGCCGATAGCCCGCTCACTTCCCCGATGCGCGGATGGCCGCCGATAAATTGTGCTTGCTCGGCGAGGGGGAGTTGGGATATGCGAGTTGTGGATGCGTCGATTAGATCTTTGTACGATTTGTATTCTGATAGATGGTTTATCAGGTATGGGACAACCCGGGTGAATAAGATCTCGGACGGCTCGAAGAGCGTTGCGAGGCTCTGGGCGAGCGGAGAGTCTCGAGATCCATCTGACTTGAGCGAGTCGGAGAGAGGTGGAAGAGACATGTTCTGGAGCTCTAGTTACGTACTATGTATGAATCCCCGAGGTTTATATTTACGGCCTATGCTCTTATCAATGGCTTCGACTCGCCTTTCGGATCGTAGTTATTCGGAGGTGCCGAGTGGATCACGTGTAGTAGGCTCACACCTCGCTGCTGTTGCGTAGTCCTTTAAACCCGGGCTGCTTAGAACTACAATTATGAATTCAAGTTTGTTTATATTGACTACACTATAGATCCATTTCATATACAACTCTCGCTCACTCCTTGCGGTACTTCTGGTAGTAGTGGATCAAGCCAGTCGTCTGAGTACCAACAATCAGTAAACCTCTCGCACATTCAACTATGACACGCTCGACTTACCGAGCTATCGTGTCCCTTGACATCCTCTGGCTTGCCGAGCTGAGCGAGAATTGCCTTGGCCAAGACCTTTCCGAGCTCGACACCCATTTGGTCTACGTATACAACCGACCATGAGTTTCATTCAAACCACAGCAGAAGAGAAAAGGGACTGACCGAAGGAGTTGATGCCCCATACCATACCCTGAACAAAGATCTTGTGCTCGTAAAGCGCGATGAGCGCGCCGAGCGTCGAGGGTGTAAGGAGAGGGAAGATGATGGAGTTGCTGGGTCGGTTACCCTCGAATACTTTAGACTTGATCAAAGCCTCGCTCGCGCCAGATCCAAGTTCCTATGCCCACCGTCAACCTCTCCCACAATGTATCATTTAGTAAATATGCACACCTTGCGAACGGTTTCCTCGGTCTTTCCAAACGCCAAAGCCTCGGGCTGGGCGAAGAAGTTAGAAAGAAGGATACGGTGGTGCCGCGAGCTGGTGCCAGTCTCGGAGAGGGTGTTGTGTGTGGTGGCGGGGGCAATAAAGTCGGTGGGGATGAGCTTGGTGCCCTGGTGCACGAGCTGGTAGAACGAATGTTGACCGTTGGTTCCAGCCGCACCCCAGATGATAGGCTGTTGCGCATATAGTGTGTCAATATAGTGCTACCACGATATCATGGGAAAAACCTACGCCAGTCTGGTAATCGACACGGTGCCCGTCCTTGGTGACAAATTTACCATTGCTCTCCATATCGCCCTGCTGGAAGTAGTCCGCAAATTTGAAGAGATATTGGTCGTATGGCAGAAGAGCGTGAGTCTGGGCGCCGTAGAAATCATTGTACCAGATACCGATAACAGCCATGATGACTGGGAGGTTATCTTCGAGCTTGGTGGTGCGGAAGTGATGGTCCATGCCGGCCGCACCCTTTAGTAGCTGCTCATAGTTGTCGTAGCCGATGACGAGGGCGATGGAGAGACTATATGCGTGTCAGCTAACACTCAAATGAAACCCCGAATAATCATACCCAATGGCGCTCCAGAGAGAATAACGCCCACCAACCCAGTCCCAGAACTTGAACATGTTCGCCTCATCGATACCAAACGCCGTGACGTCCTTGGTGTTGGTACTGAGAGCAACAAAGTGCTTGGCGACATGCTTGATATCCTTCGCCGAAGCGAGGAACCATTCCTTGGCCGTCTGCGCGTTGGTGATCGTCTCCTGGGTCGTGAACGTCTTGCTCGCAACGATAAAGAGCGTCGATTCGGGGTTGCACACGCGCAGGGTCTCGGCCATATGTGTACCATCGATGTTGCTCACGAAATGAGCCTTGAGGTCACGCTTCGAGTAGGGCTTGAGGGCCTCGGTGACCATCACAGGACCGAGATCAGAGCCGCCGATGCCGATGTTGACGATGGTGTCGATGCGCTTGCCGGTGTACCCCGTCCATGCGCCGCTTCGGACGTCGTCGGTAAACTTTTTTATGTGGGCGAGCACTCCAAGGACCTCGTCCGCACCCGGCTCGCTCACAGGCTTGTTGGAAAGGTTGCGGAGAGCGGTGTGCAGCACGGCACGGTCCTCGCTGGTGTTGATGTGCTCGCCTGCGAACATCGCATCGCGTGCACCCTCGACACCGGCCTCGCGAACGAGGGCAAAGAGTTCGCTGAGGACGGGCTCGTTGACAAGATTCTTCGAGAAATCGAGCAAAAGGGTCGTCGCGGGATCATCGTGGGCGGTGTACTCGCGCGAGTACTTTGCGAACCGCGTGGGGTCAGCCGCAAAGAGCTCCTTGAGCACGATCTGGTCCTTTTGCTGGTCGTGGAGCGTCTGGAGCTTCTTCCAGCTCTCGTACTCTGCACTGGATCAACAGCGGCTCGAGCGTGAGTGCATGGAGCGACTCACTCGATGCGAGGGTTCCGGGCATGGCTAGTGGGATGTATGCAGGGTGTGTGAGACCGACTGCTGTCGGTTAACCGTATTTGAGCGATGATCACCACGGTCTGCGGCGTGGGAAGTGCTGGCCATTCTCTCACGCAGCGAGCTCCCAGCGCAGTCACGTGCAGCTGACTCAGCCTCCTAACTTCTTGCTCCTCTGCTCCACATCCTCCGCAATGATATGCAGCTCGATAGCAGTCCCCTCGACAGCGGCCTGACACCACCAGAAGGATATGTTGTCCCATCCTTCCCCTCGCTCTACGACCCCCGCCTTGAGTTCAAGGACAGCGACTTGAACACCACGCCGCCCGGCACGCACTACCTCTACTACTCCTTCGGTGAGCCCCCATCGCTTCCTGCATTAGCTCTTTTGTTCATTCGGATCTCAACTAGACGTCTATCGCTTCACGCTTTACTGGACGCTCATCTTCTACGCTTCCTCATTTGCACTCTGCGGAACATGTGCTCTGCTCGTGCGTGTGTTGTCCAAGCGCCGCGCACCGAAGCTCTTTGTTACGGTCATCTTGGCGTTTATACTCACGGGCACGTTCTTTGCCGTAGTTGGCTCGGCAATCGTTGGTGAGTCGAGTGTGCTAGGTCGAGATTTGGTCGGGTGTTGACCTTGCTGCAGGGTATGTCCTCGCCGCGGTTTATTCGGTGGGCTACTTTAGCATGTCAACGTAAGTCTTTGGACTTGACACGGAATGCGCCGGCTGACATCATTCTCGCAGCTGGGTACCTTTCCTATGGGCCCTCGTTCTAACTTTGGTCGCCGTTATGGGGTCTTACTCTACTGTTATTGTTATGCTATAGCTGTCGTTCAATTTTTTTTTCGTTCGTGAGCCTGATTGTTCTTCTTTCTTCACGTTTTCGCCGACTAACCAACACAAAGATTCTTGTATTTCCAGCACTCACGCCAGACACAGTACCCACAGCACATCACTATACAAGCAAATTCATTTCATTCTCTATATCACTAAAACAGGACCAGAGTGTCGTGGACGGGGACGGGGACCCAGCAAACCGAGACAAGAACGCTTGATACATCGGAGAACATGCAAATCTGGATAAGCAGGGTTCGTAGGGGTAGGGTAATGGAGAGCAGGGACGCAATGGGCGAAAAGAAGTAGTAAACCGCGGAGAAAAGGTGGCGGGAATGTTATGTATGGAGACGAAGATGCGATAGCGGGGAACAAGGAAAAACTACCCACGTGGGTAGGGCACAGGTGAGGAGAAACAGGAACAAGAAACAAACGAGACTAATAGTTGAGGTATAAGACAAGCAACGAGACATACAGACATACAGAACTAGACAAGACGGCAGATACGACAAATGACTACGTAAATGGCAAGGAGAGAAAAAAAATGAACCCGGAACGGGACGGGAACACGGCGTACAAGGACGGGAACGTGGCAAGGGAAGTAGACTCATCTCGCTTTCTGCCTTCCTCTTAATCTGGACTCTTCTCCCCCCTACTCCCCCTCCCCCTCAACACACCCACACTCTATGGCCATGGAAACAAAACACAACTCCCCCCCTCCTTGGAACCTGTTCCCCCCTCACCGGCTGACTTTGCTATTCTTCGGACGAGGCATAGGCGCACAAAATGGGGCCAAGGCTGGGTCCGAGGGCAACGTGTCATTTGCACTACGAGGTTTACGATCTTTGGAGGAAGCCCCCAGCCCATCTGGGCTTAACGTATAGCTCGAACTCATCGTGGTACTGCCGGGACGAACGTTGGCATCTTTGGGGGCGAGTGGCTTGCCGGGACGGGGCTGAGGTCCAGGAAGCGAGACGGTAGACGACTGCGGCGAAGGGCGTGTACGTGAAAACACCTGCGGGCTGGGCGACGGGGGACGGCCAGAGCTGTACGGGTAACCGTGCACGCTCGCCCGGTGGACAGGGCTTGGGCGAGTCATCGACGTAGGAGGCAGACGGCCTAGTCCCAGTCCAAGGGTGTCTTCGACGTACTGTGGCACAGCAGGCGTGCTGGAACTGCCATTGGTATTCGCGGATGGAGGCGCGCGGGATCGTTGGGTAGTCTTGTCTGAGCTCGACCGCCGCGTGTGCTGACGTGGCTCCTCGACAGTGGACATCGGACGTGGCTCGTCACTTTCCCGGATGTGGGCATATGGATTCACGTATTTGAGCGATTGGGGCTGAGGAACTGGCTGCGTATCGCTTACGCTATGCGACCGATGCTGGGGGCGGACAACTGGACGAGTCGGAGTGGGCGTCGATGACGGGAGGGACACTTGGTGGAAGCTATGGGCCGACGATGGGCGTGCAACGAGTGCGCCTTCCTCCTTCTCGACCGGCACTCCGTCTGCCCAAGCTGCCGAAGCGATAGCCAGCCGAACAACCCGACCCTCGTCAAAGCTGCGCGACGTCTTGGTTCGTGTGACGGGCTCCTCGTCACCTTGCAGAGACCCAAAACTCTCGCGCCTGACCAATGCATTGGGAGTCACAGGAGATTCCACATCCTTGACCACGGGCGCTGTGAATGCTCGTCGAGGAACCGGCCGAACGAGTGCGCTGGACGTCACCGATACCGAGTCCGAGATAGGCGAAATCGGCGACGCGGGCGACGTCCCCCCACCCGCGGACTTACGCGGGGCATGCAGCCCCGTCGCCCCGAGCTCACCCGGCGCTGACCCGGACAAGGCCGAAAACTGCGCGATTTCCGCCCGGGAGGTGCGAGTCTTGCCCGTCGGCGGACCCTGTTGGGGCGCGAAGGTGAATGACGCCGGGCTGGTAGGCGATGCCGGAATCGGACTCAAGCTGGTGGGGGTCTGCGGAGTATGTGGTGTGCGGGGTGTGATCGGAGTCTGAGGGGCCAAGGTGGAAGTAGTTTCTCCCGTGTCGCTGGAATCTTCGGACAGGCTGGAGGAAGCTGCAGATAGTACAGGCGATGGCACTACGTGAATACATAGATTTAGTAAGAAAGCGAATGAAAGCTGTATCAAACGTCCGAGACTAACATTCCGAGCCGGGTTCAGGCAACAGTGGCATAAAATGCATCATGAGAGTTCGCCTCACGGGAATGGGAGCAGTGAGGTGGACGCTAGGCTTGGGTGGGCTCGATTCGGGGGAGGAAGCCGAGCTGTGAGGAGAGATGGTGCCGAGCGAGACCGGAGGCGAGGAGGGGGCCTCTGAAGACGGCGGGGAGAGGGGTGGGGGCGAGCCCCTCAGAGCCTCGTTAACCGACGCAGGCGACGCGAGGATGGACAAATCTGGAATGACGAGCGGTGAGGAAGCGGGCGGTGATGGCGGTGCAGCGCGTGACTCGAGCTTGGGTGATGCAGAAATTTTTGACCCTTCGCATGCTAGTGGGCACAGCGTGAGGGGCACATGGGATAATAGCGGGGATAAGCCCATGGACGCATGGCGGTCGCTGGGGAGCGAGTCGAGGGAAAGCTGTTTCAGCTCGAGGACATCGCTGAAAACAATCACGATCAAGATTAGCTGGAGATGACGCCACGCGAGGACAATACGCACCTGTAGCTGAGCTTTGAAACGACTTCAACCGCGGACCGGTCCCACTCATCCGCGAAGAATACCTGCGAGTTGGTCGCGCTGAACGTCACAGCCTTGCGCACGCTGCAGGGGCCGCGCTTGAGAATAGGCTTGAGCGGCTTGTTGGATGACGAAGGAACGGGGATCATTGTGGGAGAGACGCAGACGTGTCAGCTAGCAGGTGTTTTGTGCGTATACTGCAGTCGGGGAGGGGCGCGAGATCGGGAGTTCAGGGAGGGGTGTGGCAGGCCGGTGAGAGGAGGATGAGACTCGTGTGCTGGCAAGTGGCGCTTCGCGATGGAAACAGGGATTTTCTCGGCAGATCTAGCGGAATGCGGGGGGCGGTAGCTGCGGGTGTGCTAGGAGGGTAATGGAAGGTGTGTACACCGACGCCAGAGAGCGCGCTTGGGCCGTTAGTGGCAACAACGAGGCCACGAGGGTGTTTCTGCCGCAGGGGACCGCGTGTCGGCGCTAGGCCTCACGGTCGTATGCTCGCCAGTCGGGTGTGGGGGGTGCGCACGAGTGGCGGAGGGAGCGGTCGTTGCAGGAGCTGCGTCGCGGATGATTTCACCCAAAGGAAATGTTGGTCTCTATCCGATGCAAACTCACGTGACGCCCACAAGTCAGACCCCCGGCGCTTGGCCGTGCTTCCCACCGACGGGCCAATCAGTTGGAGAAATCGCCTCTAGATCTGGCGATATCGCAGCCATCGTTCTCGCCAGAGCCCGCAACTTGCCCTGCGCATACAAGCGATGTATCACACTTTGATGGTACGACACAGTGCGCATGTACCCACTGCGGCGCACCCCAGCTTCAATTCACTTGCCATATTGTCAGCGAGATACATCTGCATCGAATATCTGGGCAGCGCTTCCAAAACAGGAGTGGACTCTGGTCCCACCACGGGCAGATTCGCCGACAATGGTGACTGTCCGGGCGGCTCCCAACTTTGTCCTCTCGCCCGCTCTCCGGGCCGTACTCCTTCCAAAGCGCTCGAATACGCTTGACGCGATCCATGCGAGAGTTCTTATCGTATGACGACACTGTTCCATGCTCGTTGTTCGCGCCCCTTGAGCCGCCTGGCCTTCCAGTTCTCAGATTCCGGGCGGTCACAGGTCCTCCAGCCGGTTCGACTGCAATGGACGCATGCGTTTGCCCCTGCCGATATATTCCCGTTTGCCTTCTGCCCCGGTCTCTTGGGCGACGCACGAGCCATGCTTGTCATAACTTTGAGCGTGGTCGAGGTTACTGCTTTGTCGTTCAAGCTGAGGCACCACGCAGATATGCTTCGCCGGTCTAGGCAAGTACGAAACCATCTCGTGGCACGCTTCATCGACCAAACGGGGTGACGCGCGGCAGGCACAGAGCTGTATGCGCTATACTAACTGCAAATGGTACAAGCTCAAGCGTGTTCTTGTTCGCTTTGCTTAGTCTAGGCATTTCGTCAGGCAAGCGCGTGGGATTAATAAGAGCTTCAGCCCGATTGTCGCCTTCTGGACATGAGCTCTGCGTATACTATTCTACCAGCCAGCAGGCCGAACAAATCCTAGGCCTAGACTTGGTTCTCCGTCGCGTTGCCCAGGTTCTGTGCGCCCCCGATTTCAGCACGAGCCCCCCTACCCTGCGCTGTTTGTTTGATTTAGGCTGCTCGTGTTGCGTCTCCCCCCGGACTCGCCATCCCGGGGTGCATGTTTTAGCTCACTCCACATCTATAGCTTCTATCAACACTCGAACACTCAATCGGATTCTCACGAGGTCCTATCCATCAGTTTCCTAACGAGCTCTCGTCCGCCATCCTCCCAGTCGTCCCAGCACATCGCCAGCATCGCGGAATGACGTCCACCCACCGGGCCCAGAGCATCACCGTCCCGGGCCTGGTGTGAATCCTTTTTATCAGCCGGCCACGGTCTCTGCCATCTACACATGAGGCGTTATCGCCGGGATATCAGCCTTGACCAACGTCCACGGATTTGAAGGGTAATGCGCAAATCGTGATCAGCAATCGGGCAGCTTACCGCATAATCCCCTCTAATTTCATTCCCATCCTCTGAGCTGCCCGAACACTAGGCGCGTTATCTGCATGTGCCTGCCACTGTACGCGCCGTAGTCCGAGACCACCATCGGCAGGCAGATCGAGCGCGTATCGGAGCAACAACCCGATGGCGTGTGTCGAGACGAATGACCTCTGGTAGACAGGGAGTATGATAGCATAGCCAATCTCGACACTTTTTTGGGGGATCGGTACGTTTCCAGCTCTACGCATCGGGCCATGGGAACAACTCACGAAGCGGATTCGGGGGCGGCGTTCAGGTAACCCATTGCTCCTGCGAGCGCGTGACCAACTGCGGTGAAGTGAGGTGGGTCAGCTGAGCGCAGGGTAATGATAGGAGGGGCAGAACGGGACGTCGAGGGATTGGGTTTATTCCTTGCCTTGCATCTTGTCCGTCTGGTCGGCGAGCTTTGACTTGTCTAGTATCGCAAACACGCACCACGAGGGATCACTGCGCATGAGGCTTTCATAATGGGTATCGTAGTCGTCTACCAGCGCTGACGGAGCCCAGGGCAGGTATCGCAGGAGTTCGGGATGGAGCTGAATTGCTTCGGAGAGAGCTTTGCCGTGAGTCGAAGGCTTGGGAGGGTACGTTGCGTTAATGAGCCCCGTGGCTGAATAGACGACAGGTGACCAGTACTTACGATGAGCGGTGTGAGTTTGATTCTGTCGCTCTCAAGCTCTCGGATTGGGAACCGAAAGTTGAGGTCATACGGCGCGTCGGGGTCTGGAAGGACCACACGCGGTTTTGGGGGAGGGGCGTAGTTGTTCACCACCTTCATGCTGGCGGTTCCCCTAGCTGTCGTTGTCGCTCGTCAACTCTCGAGTCACCCACGCTCTGACTCATGAAATGGATCGCATATAACCGCTAAATCACGTAATCCCAAACAGGCTAAGTTCGAATATTTCAAAATCAAACATTATGATCACTCAGCGGCGGCAGGTTGGCTCGCGCCCCGCCCGGCCACGACCACGACCTCGACCAGACTTTTCTGATGAGTTGGAACGAACGACAGCCGTTGCTGAGCCGCTCGCCACCTCTGGATGGACCCGTTCCTCTGGGCAACTCACAGGTAAAGGGAGATCCGGTGTGTCCGTCCGACCTAACACGTTCGACGCGGACTGGTATTCTAGCTGGGATCTGGGTCGCTATGTTTCTTGCTGTGAGTCATGCACAACATGAACTATACTATGGAAACCTGATGCTCGATATTTCGATTCTGGACAGTCCGTGAACAGTGAGTGTTTGCGCCTTGGCCTTTGTGAACAGCTCTGATGTATGTTTTTGGCGCAGCGACAATGGTAGCGACTCGTGCGTACACAAAAACTTCCAAGTATTTATTTGCCATATTAAACGCTCTACCTCTAGTCATTTCGTCTATATCCTCCGAGTACAACCGCTCGAACCAAGCAAGCTGGCTCGGCACATCGTGGGACATGGTCGCCCGAGTTTACACATCATTTACTCACGCCATTGTGTCCGTATCTAGGTTCTTGCTCGCAACATGTACATTCACGCCGTTGTACGGCAGGTTGTGTAACGTCCTTGGCCGACGGGGTGCAAACCAGACTGCTGTATTGTTAGCTGCTGTGGGCACGCTGATGTGTGGACTATCAAACAGCCTAGAGATGCTCATTGCCGCTCGATTTGTATGTTCCTACCCCATTTATCCTTTGTTTGACGTACTAAACACCGTTTGGGTCACAGCTTTCAGGCATGGGGGGTGGGGGTATCTTTACTACAGCCTCCATCATCACCTCGGACATGTACACGATGCGTGAGAGAAGTATGACTCAAGGAATTGCATCTCTGTTTAATGGGGTAAGTGGACCCCGTGCCGGACATCGATTTCAGCCTATTTCACCAACTGATGCCGAATTGGGCAGGCTGGGATGGGCCTCGGTGGACCTCTGGGTGGGTGGATTAGCGATCGGTACGGCTGGCGGTGGGCTTTTTTGATTCAGGTTCCGTTCTTCGCGTTGTCATATATCTTGACGTCGGTTAATCTGGGTGGGTGAGTTACAAAACAGAGGCTGGTGTAACCTAACGCAGCCATAGATTATGTAACGCCTGGTCGTGGAAAGAGCACCAAAGAAATTCTCAAGAGGATTGACTATGGGGGGTGTTTGGCGATGTTCACGGGAGTGCGTATGTTCTCCGACCTTCCTTCCTTCTATGTTGACGCGGTTCGATAGGTTGGCGCACTCTTGTTCTTTTTTAGTTTCAAATACAACCAAGAGTACCCGGTTTGTATTCTTATCACCCCCTTTCGTCCGTATGCTGACCTGTTTTGCAGTGGGATAGTGCGCACGTTGTGACTAGCTTGGTCGTCATGGGTGTCTCTGCTGTAGCATTTTTGTTCATTGAGCTGAAATTGGCATTTGAGCCCATGCTAGCTCCCTCGCTACTCCGTCAAAAGGTACCAGTGATTATAGGGTTCAGCAATGCTCTTGTTTCTATGTGCAACTTGTAAGCCGGGACTTGTTGCTACTCTTCAATTGGGTGGTGCTGACAGAAATCCAAGCGCAATAATGTATTTTTATCCCATGTGGTTTGAAACTGTAATGCTTCGTAACGCGGCAGTTGCTGGTCAGTGCATATACACCTCTGACGTTACCTGGTATTGATATACGACTATGGATTCAAGGTGCACACCTTCTGCCCAACTCCCTGTCCATATCTTTGGGCTCGCTGTTTGCCGGGTGGGTTCATCAGATACACATGATACGAATTCATATGCTGATTCATATCGCATATACCAGGTGGTACATGTCACGAACAGGTCGGTACAAAATCTTGACAGATTTGTTTGGTTTATTCCCCTTTGTGGCCGCTATCCTTGTGTACATGCTGCGCGAGGATTCGAGTGAATTCGAACAGTGGTTCAGCATTGTAAGCACTCTTAATCCTGTCTCCAGTTTCTACCTAATACCGATGTCTTAGATCCCACTGGGCTTCGGGAATGCGGTCGTTTTGCAAACAACCTTGAGTATGTCTTCTGAACAACGAACATTGCTTTTGACTGATCTCTCGTTTAGTTTGCCTGCTTGCATCGATTGACCGTGAGCAACACACACACTTTATCGTCAACCCAATCTAATCACTCCAACGAACTTGTATAGACTCGGCTTTAGCGGTGGGAACAGGCTTCACGCAGTTATTCCGTGGGGTTGGTGAGTAATGCGACCGGATATCTTCGGCTCAGAGTTGATAGTCTTCCGATAGGCCAAGTCATGGGCGTCGCAGTTAGTTCGGCCTTCTTCCAATCAATTCTCGACAAGCAACTGCGGGCGCGTATCACTGGAGAAGGAGCCGACGAGGTATTATCTGCGTCACTGATTGTTCATTGGATGCGTTAACAGACGGTACTTCAGTTGATATCGCGTATACGTCACTCGACCAAACTCGTCGCCTCGCTCGAGCCGCACGCTCAGCGCGCGGCCCGTGATTCATACGGGCTCGCCTTGGGGTCCGTTTTTCTGTATGCGGCTACTTGCAGCCTTATCTCCTTCACGCTTAGGCTTTGGGTTGGTTTTTATTTCAATTTAATAGGCAAACGTCTGCTGAGTATCTCTGAATTCAGCTTCCCGAGCTTCCTCTCGATCCGGCCCCCGATACTTCCGTTGCTCCGACACGGGCAGCTAGTGTTACGTCGGATGAGAGCGTGGTCGAAGAACGTGAAGATGCAATCACGGATTTGAGGCCGACCGCCAAACCCCGTATGCGTCGGTTGTCGACTCTCGAGTCAGAAGACGGATTCGATCCCGAGGATACTACCCCTGCTTCGCCGTACCGGGCGAAACTTAAGCTTTCGTCCAGTGTGTGACGAAGAATGTCACCTTTTCCTTGGATGTACTTACAAAAACTGTCTCGGACACAATTCATTTCGGTTGACGGATTAGGAAGGAGGATTAGCATAGCAGCCACTCTTCGTGAATTCGAGTTTGCTTCCGTGCATGCATATATTCAAGGCAAGTGTACTCAATATGCAGTGTCGCGTGCCGCGTCATTGTCAACGTCTTCCGCACCATCCAAGTGTTTATCCCACAGGGTCTCTCTCATTGAGGACGTGTTGCTGGCACAACAGAGCCACACAGATACATAACCCACGTGGGCGGTGGCAGGAGAGCTACCACACCATGCTGCTCTTATGCTTATGCCTTGGTTTCTTGGGAGTCTATGGCTATTTTCTGAACAAAAGACTCATTTCTGCTCATCCCGCAGCCTACGCTTATTCGGTCAAGCCTCTTGCTGACGATGAACTGGCTAAGCTGACTTACCCCACGCCTGAAGACATGGCAAACGCAGCTGGACGCGCTACGGGCAAGGCTTACATAATTGTTGGAGGTTCTGGCTTGGTCGGTCGGTATATTGCTCGCACCCTTCTCGGACGTGGAGAAAATTTGGTTCGAATCATCGATGTTATTCCCCCTGACGTATCTGGCGACCCTAGCGCGGCGGATCACTTGTCTCGCGCAGAGTTTGTACGAGCAGACGTGACGAGCTATGAAGCTATCAGGGCTGCCATATCACAACCTTTTGGTGACACGGGTATAACCGCACAGGTCATCATCCATACTGTTGGTATAATTCGGGCCTGGGAAAGACTCTCATACCTCAAACATCTCAGCCATAAAGTCAACGTTGGTGGAACGGAGAATGTCCTCAAAGTATCCCAGGAACTGGGGACTGTTCGCGCATTTGTGTTTACGTCAAGCGCAGCGACCTTTCTTCCTCCCGCAAACTACTTGCGTCTTACGCGCGGGCGTGGTGTTTTTTTCAGCGAGGATCCCCCGGATGGGATGCCTTTATCATATACCCATTATCCGGAGACCAAACGCGAAGCAGACGCGTTGGTAAGGGCCGCTGATAATGTCAAAGGGGTTCGTACGGGAGTACTTCGACCGGGAATGTGAGTCTGGTTGTTCTTGTTGCGCGTGTGCGTTAACTGAGTAACTTGAAGGGCTATTGCCGGTCCCGGTGATTTGTGGGTGACTTTCGTGAGTGATGGTTCTTGTGTCAGACCAAATTGCTGTTCTTATGATGGATATTGTTCCAGTACCTCAAGAACACTGGTCCAAACTTGGTCTGGGGTGGAGAGTGAGTCGCTTCGGACGTGGCAAATCCAGCTAGCTACTGACATTGCTTCCATCCAAAGGTATTTCCAGAGCATCGTGAACCCATGGGACTTGGCTCGTGCGCATGTGCAACTCGCCGATGCTCTGGAAACTCGACCAGAGGACGTAGCTGGCACGGCTTTTGCTATCACTGGTCAACGAACTACGTCTTCCTTTGACGACCTGCGACGTGTCATTCAGGCAAGTCTCCAAGGCTTAGAGGGCGCTAAATACCTGAACGACGATGTGTTTGATAGTTCTACTGCTCTCGAGATCTACGATTTCAGCCAGCCCCAGGTATGTAGCAGCCTGAGCTTCAATATGGCAATCGGGAACCACTGACGCTTGACTCCACAGCACTGCCGTTGTACATCCTTTCTCACATGGTTGAAGCGTTTCTTATGATACGCTTCTATGTGCTCAGCGCATTCTCAAAAATCACGGGGATAAGAGTAACTTATGTTTCCCAGTGGGCAATGACTGGTGATCTAGTGAAACTTCAACCTGCGATGTGGGACTTTGCTTTCGCGGACTATATCATTGATGATAGTCGGGTGCGGAAGATCCTTGGGTAAGTCTAACATTCTTAACTCTGAAGTCCTTATAAAAACTAACGCAATACGCCGCACTTAAGATATGAAAACTTGTGGTCAAACGAACAAACGCTGAAATGGACAGTGGAGACCCTGGAAGGACAAACAATTTATTAGAAAAAAACTAAGGATGTATGCGCAAATGTAGAATTTCTGAAATAACCCTTATGCCAGCCGTTGATGGCTATACACGCGCTTTAACCCTCTTGCAAACAACATTAGAATAAATCAGACTACTTGGCCCAATCCACAACGCGATCACGTGTGATGGCCCAAGCATACTAAAACATCACACGACGATCAGGGCCAAAGCGTGTTTCAAGTTGCCAACATTGGCCATGCAGCCAAGCTAAATTCTCTGTTCTTACGGCCACCTCTCACGACATAGTGCGTCTGGAGTGCTCGAACAATGGCGATAGTTAAACGGCGTTGGGACAGTCTCTTACGCCCTTGGCCTCTCGGGGATTATCTCAACCCTCTGTCGATGAGTACAAGTTCTAGTGGGTTAATTCTATCATCGGGATCGCTAGATTGTGCTGAACTGGATGCTAACAGGCAGGAGCGATTCACCTGGACTAGACGCCATTACGCTCTCAAAACTGCTCTGGGGCGATGACAGCGAGGACGAGGATGAAGTCGAGGACCACATTCTTACAGGCAATACCACTCTAGTTTCTGGGACTTGGAAGACCTCGGATGACGGCACCGACAATCCCGATGAAGCCGAGGTCGACGGGCTGATCGATACGTTCGACGTAGAGGTGCCCGAACACTCGTTTAGGCGGATATCATCTTGGCGCGCGGGGGTAGTTCGAGGTGGCGATTTTGATTTTGTGAACCAAGGTCAAGGTAAGTGTTCTTGTGGCTTTGTGTCCCCAACCAGCTCACCTCGGTGATCTCCTGTAGTGTTGTCACCCCTTCCAGTGCTTCGCAAGAGGCAACGCTCATCTGTAAGTCTATCCGACAAACAAAATATTTAATTCCAACACAATATCTTGGCAAGGTTGATCTTCGCGAGCAGCCAGTGTCCAAGCTCGCGAAGCTCATTGTCGACCAACCGATTTGCGCCGCATGTAATTCGACCTTTGTCTCTAAAAATAACCTCCAAAGGCACGGTCGAAGGGTAGGTTCCTATGCTAGGAGCTCAAGCTCGGTAGACTGATGCAAACGCTTAGGCCCAAGCGTCAGAAGCATGCCGTGAGGCGATTAACTATGCGTTTGAATGACTCGAACCATACTGCGCCTGGACTTACCTTCATCGCCCTCTTAACTTATTTTAATTCCGCACACCTTCTGCACCACTACTTGTATGCCTACGCTTTTTGCATCATCACAGGAGCCTTGTCTGAGCACACAATATAATTTGTACATGTATTAAAGTGATCTTCGCGTGTTCCACGTGAGTCTCGGACTATGCCCTGATCTTCAACGAACACGCGATGCCCGACAGAGGAGCGTTCATTGTGATAGAAGGTTTGAGGGGTAGTGCAGTTGGGTACATGATATTCAGGTGTTCCTTGCTCGACTCGTAGGACTTGATCGTTCGGGAAAATCGACGCAATGTGGGCAGTTGATGGCGCGCGTCGAGGCCACCGGGAAGCCAGTAAAGACTATTAAATTCCCTGGTAAGTCTCTACAGTACACCGGTCACCAGAGTACTACCCTTCGCGATGCACGCACTTAGACCGGACGACTGCAATCGGCAAGATGATCAATGCGTACCTCCAGTCCGAGTCTGAGGTGGACGACCAAACCATTCATCTGTTGTTTTCCGCGAACCGATGGGAGCAAGCGTAAGTCTCAAACTCTAACCGTCGCACACGTCTAATTCTAGTCTTTAAAGCTTGAACATCAAGTCTTTGCTTGCTGGGGGGACGACCATCATCTGCGACCGATATGCCTATTCCGGCCTCGCATTCTCAGTTGCTAAAAACACCGGGCTGTCCTACGAATGGTGTCTTAACCCTGACATCGGTCTGCCTGCGCCAGATATCGTCTTCTTTCTCGACGTTGCACCCGAAGTAGCGCGAAAACGTGGTGGGTTTGGTGAAGAACGTTACGAGAAAGAGGAGCTACAGGCCAATGTGCGCAGGGTGTTCAAGCAGATTGGGAGTGATGTACAGGAGCGATGGGAAGTGGTCGACGCGAACCGGAGTCAGAGCGAGGTGGAGGAGGAATTGTGGGACCAAGTCAAGCCGTTGATCGACGGCGTTAGGAGGGAACTGGGCGTCATGTGGGCGACTCGTGTGCGATAGATATGGACAATAGGGTTTCATTAGGATCATAACGGGATGGAGGATACAAACTCAAAGGACGGTACAGTTAAAGATACTGTGCGGCAAAGAGCGATAGCTAAGTTATCCGGAGGGAGGCGATACAATGAATGGCGAACTAAAAAAGACCAAGGCGTCAAAGGGCTACACGTTGGAGAGGCGCGATACCAACACGGCCAGCAGGATGAAGATTCCCCAGCGCCATCGATCCCAAATAGTGTCCTTCCATGAGGCAGGTGCAGCCGCTACTTGCCCTGCAACCGCGGGGGCAGATCCAGGTGTTGGCATTGCGTGAGCTTTAGCAGTTGTAGCAGAAGCACGAACCGCCGGAGCCTGAGCTACTGTTCCAGCCGGTGTATCATCCGCAGTTTCTCCCTCAGCAGGACCTTTGTCCCTCTCGCCCATGTTCGGGAGATCCTTCATCTCCTCGCCGCAGTGCTAATAGAATAACGGCATCAGCGTATTGGCTTTTACGTAGGGAAATCAACGTACATCGGGGAATGCATCCCGGAAGCGCTTCTGTTTGCGATTCCACTCATGACTACGCAGAGCAAAGTCTCGTTTCTCGACGTCGGTTGATGTTACAGATCCTGTTGTCATCTCGTCGGAAAGCATAAAGGACAGCAAGCCGGTGCAACTGACAGGGAGGCTCAGTCGCGATCGCGTTAGAATAGGATGAACCACAAACGTACATTGTAGCAACGCTCCACGCTGGGTTCCACTATGTATCGGGCGCCGAAAGGATAATTAACGAAAATTCCCAGGGATGAAACAGTCCACATACCGTGCCAGGGTGAAAATCGGACATGCTGGAGGGAGTGGTTTGAGCTACACCAGTACGGTAATCCCTTGGTATGTACCCACCTGAAGCATATTTTCTTGTCTGGTTGGAAACGCCCCGAGGGAGTGTACATCTGGGTGTAGGTAAAAGTGGTTGAGTGGAGTGTGACACATGGTGAATGACGCCAATCATACTTTGATACCAGGAGGCTTAAAGGGGTAATCGGGCGGGAACGCAATCTGGCCGTGATATTCTCCTCCAGCGTATGGGCAGTCTAGGGGGCCTCGCTAAAGGCCAAGTAAGCACAAAGATGAAAGGGGGAAATGGATAAGACATACCACAATGAAATTCCCTGGAACATTCCGGTTAGCAGTATGCTTCACATTAGGCGGGGACACTTACAGTGCAATATATTCTTTTCCTCTGGGGAAGCCCAGACAAACGGCGGAGGTGACTTTTGCATCGCAAGATACTCCTTAGCCAACTAAGGGATTTCCTGTGAGATTTCGGTACAAGACGGAGCGCTATCCAACTAACTCTCTTCTGTGCAGGTTTGGATGCCATAATTAATCCAGTCGAGCTCGAGAAAATAAGACCAAAGACGTGAGACGGGGACGAAGGGGAGGGAAGACAGTGTGGTGGAGACGCAACTTGAGGCTGTGTCGTGGCGAGGCAACCCCGCCCACGTAAGCTGGGATAGGGGCGCCTAAACGGGGCATCTTTGTTCGTGTGCAGACTGAAAACTGTACTATTGGACGGCTATACACAAAAAATGACTAGCGTCGGCCTTTCTGAAATGCTTGTCCCACTGCTGAACGCTTGCCGGCCTTGCGCTCTCGCTCCTCCATCCGCGCCTGGTTGCCCCTTGCACGCGGATCAATGACTTCCTGCAAGGTCACGCTCATGTCAATCGGGCTCACTCGGCTTGAGAATGTGGTACTCACGTATTCATGCTCTGCGCGGCGTGTTTCTGTACCGTCGTCCTTGGCGAACCGCAGCCGGTGCCCAATCCAAGAAGAATCGTCGTCAACCTCCAGCAAACTCTCCTCACCCTGCTCGCCCCCCTCGCCTCCCTTCGGGGAAGCGTCCTGCATGCCCACGTCCCCATCCTCCTCATCTTCTCCTCCCATGGACAGTTGCAGGCGCCCGCGAAAAGTCGACAACGCAGCGAGCATGTCACTCTCATCGCGGCCCTTGCCCTTTTCCTTCTTGCCTGCTCGGCCCTTTTTGTATTTAGCCAGCTCAAGTTCGAGTTGTGATGGTCCCTTCGGCTTTTTAGCCTCTCGTTCGCCGTCGCTCTCCGAATCAGAATGTCGACGTGCCAGTTTACGGACTTGTGCTTCCATTTTCTCCAGCTCAGTTTTCTGAGAGTCTCTGAATTAATGTTTAAATTAGTGCCCAAAGCTGGGATCGCAGACAGCTTACTTTTTGGCATCTTTCTCGGACTTGTGCTTCTTCCGAATGGAAGTAATTTCACCCTCCTGTGGTGTATGGGGCTTGGATGTTGTCTCGGGTTCTGGGGCCTATATACTCTTAGTTCTACGCAGCTCGAGTTCAGTACAGAACTCACAGAGGCCGCAGGGGCAGTATCGGTGGGTTTGGCACGCGGTTTAGGAGGTTCGGGGACATTCACAGCGGATATTGTGGCTCGAGCATCTAGGTTCTCAACCACTACACACCGTGTATTAGCTGACATTCCACACCAATACAAAAAACGCGTACGATCGGGTCGACCTAGACTCTTCTTTGTGAACACAACTGGTTCATCCTGCGCCTCCGCATTATCACCAAAGGAGAGTAACGCAATGTTTCTGTTCTCGTGATTAGCTTCGATCTAATCGGAATGAATGGCGCGCACTTACTTTTTGGCGCCCTTCTTCCGGATTGCTTCTTCCCGTTGGCGCTGAGATGCCTCTTTGGCTAGCTGTTGAGCACGCTTCTCGGCGGCAGTGATGCGAGGTATGATATCGCCGAACGGGTCCTCCACGATCCGAATGGTCTTAATCTTGGGTGGACTATGATCACCGTTAAAACCCGACAAGCAACCTGACAAGAGACTTACTAGAGTGGTCTCTCATTCTCTCCCAATTCTAGAATTCAAGTCAGCCAACACCAATCCGAACTCATGTAGTTGGTGCACCCACCCAATTGCCCTATTTTAAGCACATCTGCCCAAATAATTAGTTTCTGTTAAGATGCGTGTGAAAGTCTGGAACGAAAACTGACGAACTGTAAATGGTATCTCTAACAGTTCTTCCAAATAACGTATGCTTTCCATGCAATTCATCCGCTCGGTCTGTTTAAATGTCTGGTGAGAAACAGATTAGCCCCAAGGTATCCAAATTTACCGAGTGTGATGAAGAATTGCGAGTCATTCGAGTTTTTGGCACCGTTATTAGCCATGGCAACAAGCCCACGATGGGCGAATCGAAGCCGAGGGTGTATCTCGTCCTCAAAGTTGTCTGCCAAGCGGTCGCTCAGAATTCAACTTGAATCACACAGGAGTCCCACATACCACCGTAGAACGATTCGCCACCAAACCCAGTCCCCGTACGGTCACCCGTTTGAACTAGGAACCCTGGAACAACGCTACCTTTTGGTATCAGTCCGTGCTTGCAAGGACATAGTATTTCCGTACCGGTGAAAAACGACCCCATCATAATAACCTGAAGAATATGTGTTACGACAGAGCACTCCGGATGCCGGACCTACTCGCCTTCCATCGCTAAAGCCAAGAAGTTCCTGCATGCTTTCGGCGTTTCCTATTATACAGTTTAATGGCTCGACTACCGCTTGGAGCGGCGAATACCTTACTTTTGCCCAGAGTTCAATCTAATGCCAATGAGTTGCCACGATGCGTCAGTGATTCCGAGATGGGGGATAGAAATAGTTGCGTACCTCGATATCCCCGACCGTAGTCTCGATAACCACCTTTCCGCTCGTAGGCAGTGCCATGTTTCTGAGCGGTTTGGGGTATATTGTTCTTGTTTACTGGTGCTGGCGAAGTCGAAACCGATGGGCGTCACATCATGTGACTGACTCCCAGGATTGAAACGTTCGTTTCCTGTCTGGTCAGCCACTTTCAGCTTCCACCATCCCGCGGCCCCGTGCCGCTCGGGGCGACTCATATCTCACCTGTATTACCGCGACCCGAATCATCTACTAGACGGCAGCTTCCCCTCCAGGATTCCTTCGATGGCTGCTGCAACGAGCCCCACCGATGTGCTCATGAGTGAAGAATTCGTAATCTGCGCGGGCTGCGTTCTCCTTCGACGGAGACCTACATTGCAAGTCGGGATACTCTATCATGCTAAGGAGGACCGACATATCCTTCCTAAAGGTCGAAAAGACCGTGGCGAAAGCATACAGGAAACAGCACTCCGTGAGACTTACGAAGGTACATTCACACCCTACCCAGCACACCGTTTGAATATTCACTTGTATCACGCATTAGAGACTGGCCACCGCTGTCGCTATCTCCCTTTGAACATGAAGACACGATCCCAACTTCCATATGTCTACGTCAAAGATCATCCCACATACGCCACCAGCGCTGTCGAGCCCATAGCTATGTTTATGCGCCACGCAGCCGAACGCGATATCAAGCTTATATTTTGGTACGTCGCAGAGGTCGATGAGAAGCATGCGCATGAAAAGGGAACTCAGACCGGCGGGGAAGACTATGAGACTCGCTTCGTCGATGCGGATGAGGTTTTGGACATTCTGACGTATACTTGCGACCGTGAGGTTGTTGCAAAAGCCTTGGAGCTATATCGGGCCACTTATCCACAATCTTGAACCATCTACCAATTACCTGAACAACCTAATGTAGTGTTTCCGATGCTAGTTGTATGCTACAGTCCAATCATTTATTATACGTAACCATCTACACCCATAACCGCAATCATTAATAGGGGCCGAACGGCTTAGGCTCAAACAAAGTGCGGTGTTATTCGATTTAGCGTGAAACGTCCACATTATTGCGCGGTTCAAGAGGTTCGACTGCAACTCTAACCAAGTAAATCGGGAGGGGCGTGCGATGTGTGTTCTCGTTTGGCTCCCAGGGACCCCGATCAGGAAAGCATCCGAGGACCCGACAGGACTGTCCACCGACACTCGAGCTGCAAGACATCCGACAAAATGGTGGGTGAATCTACGCTTAAATGCTGCTGGTGGATATATAGAAGGGAATATACGTCGCAAGCGGTGCGGGGAGGCTTGGACGCGAAGGAACAGCTGGATGGAGGATGAATTTGTGGATGGACTGAATTGTAACGTTTGAACGAGACACGCTGACACTTTGCTTGTAGACGAAGGGTTAGTAAATATAGAACGGTAAATTTGGAGGGAAACGGCTCATACGTTGGAATAGGTACCTCCTCGTTCGGTAAACGCCACACCAAGACCCATACGCTCTGCAGGCGTTGCGGCAACCGCGCATTCCACCGCCAGCACAAGAGTACGTTTGTAATTTATCCCCGCTCTTGCCTATCAGTGTTCATGCTTCTCTTAGCGTGCGCACAGTGCGGTTACCCTTCCGCTAAGCTGCGGTCGTACGAATGGGGCCAAAAGGGCAAGAGGAGAAAGACTACTGGCACTGGTCGCATGCGTTACCTAAAGCATGTTTCGCGGAGGTTCAAGAACGGATTCCGGTGCGTCAGTTCATTGCGTCTATGGCGGTCAGAACTCATGTCGGGACAGGGAGAACACTGTTGCAACCAAGAAAGTGAAGAAGACTGCGGAGGCATAAATATTCTGGCCATTCCACCCGTCTCTTGTGCTTTCGCTGTATCACTGGTGTGTCAAAACCTTACATGTATGTTGTCTATGTCATTTGTGTGGAAAGGTTTGCTATGGCATTATGCTCTCATCATCTTCACTCTAAGAAACCAATAGGGTATTGATGGGTGCAAAAGAAAGCATGCGTACAGAGAGATATCCGTGGCATTCACGGATTCGCAAATCCATCCAGAGCCTGCATCCCTGCGACGACCCGTTTGTAATCAGCCAAGAGCTCCGCCACCTCCGACAATCTAAGATCTTCGACAGCGCATTCTAGGAACCGAGGGTTGGGAGGGGGGATTTGGAGATGTGGGACTGAGGGGGGTGCTTGGGCTTCCGGCTCCGCCAGAGCTGGGGGCGCGAATGGATTGGCAACCAACAGGCTGGTGCGCTTAGCAGGTGGCGGGGATGGTTTGCGCAAGCCTCCGCCAGGAGGGCTCTTAGAATACCGGCTCAGCGTCGACATGTTTGCAAGTCGGTCTTGCAAGCTTGGTCGGTCCCTGCGTTCGTCCCTCGACCCACGGCTAAGCATCGAGCTAAAGCTACGCACACTCCGCGCGTCTCCACCCCTAGCCCCCTCATCCCCCGAAGCTTCTTGGTCGTCGCTTGAACCATCTTCGTCGCTCGATCCATTAGCCGACCCGCTGCTCCCACTGCTATCGTCGCTATCCCCCATTCGTTCGTCCTTCAATGATCCTGGACGACTGGATACTTCGATCAGTTGCTGTCCTTCCTGTGGTATCTCGTCTACGGGAGCTGAACGAGGTGTACCCCGACCCACAGAAGGCAAGCTCGCCGCAACGCTTGCGATCGAGAATCCGGAGCCCCGCCGGAGCAGTCCGAAGCCGGGTCGCTGGTTCGAGTCATCAGGGTTGGTTTCTGTACCCGACAAGAGGCCTTTAAGAGCGAGCATGGATGTGTCCATAACGCCGAGGAGGACCTTTCCCGCTGCTGACCCTGCCATCTCGCCAACTTGGTTGACCTTTCCGCGCAGTTTAATAGATGCAGCGATAATGTCGAGAGGGTGACTGGATGCCGAAGCGGCAGACTCGACGGTTTCGGCCAATGGGATAGGTGTCAACTCTGCAACACTGAATGTAACAGTCAATAGGGGTTGCCACGACATAATCCTCAATACGTACCTCATTACTTTCTCGGACGACGCAAGTCCAAGGACCGCCAAATCCACGTTCTCCAAAAACTCGACGACCGCAAGCAGATTGATCAAACAGAAACTCTCCTCACCACCAACCGAACGCGAACGGAACCTTTGCACGTACAACAGGTGCGAGACCAGTTGGTTTGGGTTTGCTTTGACGACCGCATAGATCATTACTGGCAGCAAGACATCCGACGATACGGCTGTGGGCTGGATCACAATTGAAGGCGCAGGCGAAGGTGAAGCGATTTCGCCGTCGGCGGGGAGCGCAGGGCCCGGTGTCAAAGCGGGCGATGTGTTCTTGGAGTGTTGTCCATGAAGCAACTGTCGCATGGAATGCGCGGGAGAGCCAGGAGCACTTAGTGGATCGAGTACAGGTCCGCTCGCCTCGGGTGGGGGGAGCCCGGCTGGGTCCGAATCAGGGGACATGACTATCTCGGGTGTGGGCTGAGGTGATGTGGTGGCACTTGGTTCCTTGAATGTTGAAGCAGTTGGTGTCTTTTCCTCTGCCATCTCGTTCTCGGACTTCAGCCTGAGCGGGGGCAGACGGGACAGCCCCTCTGAATGGGAATGAAGGTTAGCCATATATAAGTCCAGAAGCGATATGTACTTGCCTGCAATAATTCTGTTCGCGTTTACAAAGACGGCAGCCTTTTCAGCGGGAGAGCGACAATCGGAGCTGCTGAGACGTTGTAGCTCTGCTCACAGTGAGTTGTTAGTTATTCTTATGCTTTGCGCAACACATACCCCGTCCACATTGTTTAATCACGCTGTCAACACCCTTTTCTGCTCCAGAAGGAACATCTACACCAAGATGACCCAAGCATAGATCAAGCATGTTAAGAGAAGCCACTTGGCTAGACAGTGCGTCGTCATGCGATGCATCATCTGAAGTTGACGGACGAAAGAATCTTTTGGTAGTTTAGTATACCTATATTAATATCCAAAGACAAAAACTCACCTCTCGTAAAACAGCGAACAGACCACCCTCTCCACTTTTTCCATCACACCCCTCATCTTTCTCTCCTTCTCCTCAGTATCTTCTCGTTTAGCAGTGGCGGCAGCCTTTTCGTCTACGCCCGGGTCGTCTTTCCGCCTCCCATTTGCGCTATTCCCCGCTCCAAAGTATGTGAATAACTCGTCCTCCATCAGGCTTAAGAAATGCTGCACCGAGTCTGACGCAGCCTGTGGCGAACTCATATCTGGTCTCGGCGTTTGATTTTCACCCCCTGACAGGTGGCGGGTTGCCTTAGGCACGGGCAGCAGCGGGTTCACGAACGCAGTGACACGGTCCTTGACCCATCCGGGTACCCCACTCACGTTCAGAGCGGCTTTTATTTCGCCCTTGATAGCACGTGTCGCTTCTTTCGCGATGGCTGGGCGAGATATCCGTCGGTCAATGGTGTAGGCGGCAATAATAGGACCTTCGGACGTCGAGAGATCAATTGAGGAGCGTGCTGAGCCTGTGTCATTTGGAGGTGCCAGAGGTGCAGGCGTGACATTCGCAAGTGGAGGAGGCGTCGGCGCAGGGGTATTTCTCGATGAGCCGAAAAGGGAAGCAAAAGGGTTCAAGCGACTAGCCGCGGAAGGTGCTGGAGGATTTGGCGCACGGGGTTGTTGTGGCGAACCTGCCGTCCCTGGACGTGCTGGGAGAGGCGGAGGCTGGGTTGGACGTGGGAGAAGGGGCAAGGAAAGCGTTTGGCCCAAGACTTGAACAGACGGGTAGGCCGGATTGGGTGAGGAGACAAGAGGAATAGGGAGGGGAGGAAGAGATGCAAGAGCATTTGCGCGAGTTGCGACGGAAAGCAGTGGCTTAAAGTTGATCGAGGCAACGTTCATCAAGCTTCGGAAAGTCAGGGTTGAGCTACATAGGTATTGTAAGGAAACGTGGTCGCAACGGGCCGAGAGATAAGCAAAACCTTTCCAAAACGCCACGTATACCAGAAGCAGTGACGATGGGTGTGGTAGTTTGGCATGGCGGATTGCAAAGTCCAAGATGATCGCGCAAAAACTCGGGGTTAACCGTAAAATTACCCGGAGCAGCTTCTGCTGGGAGTAGTAACGTAGCCTGAGACTTATTCAATATCGATCAGAACGTTTAACGCAATGACTGACCTGTCCTTTGGTGAGCAAGTTCCAAATTTCGTCCCATTCCGCGCGTTCTGAGTCAGGAAATTGTGCACTGGAGCCTAGCCTCTCAAGTATAGCCCATCCAACGGAATCGCTACCGAGACCTATAGACTGAGCTTCTGCCTTGAGGTTCTGTAATTGTAATCTGCCTGTCACTCCGACTGGACTTCCAGACGCTTGGAATGAAGGATTAGACGTCGAGCTTGAGATAGATATAGTCGGCTGGGGTGATAAACTAGTGGCGGGCGCGGGTACAGATGCACTAGGTTGTGTGCGATGACGTGGCGTGTACGGGACATAGCGAGTGGCTGTCTGAGATTCTTGTTCTAACTGTGTGGCGGGAGGCGAGAGAAGGGGGTGGGTTGTAAGGCTTTCGTGTGACGGGGTTCGTTGCATTTGTAGGCTTGGCGCTCTCCCAAGAGATCCAGTAGAAAGGGGAGCATTGTTATTTCCAGACATGGCAAGTCTGAGCTAGCGAATGTTGGAACGCAATCCTTGTGGCGTGGTCGAACCGCTCAAGAAAGCGATTCAGTGAGTTCGAATCCACTAATGGATTTCTTTAGGTATCTAGAGACGGTAGGGATAGTCACCAGGTGGAATCAACGAGGCGTGTTGTCATGGGTGGTCGTATTCAGTTGTGCACTAGCCCAAATGACGTTCACACCGTTTTAACGCTGGGCTGCTATCACCTGACTCTTTGTTTCGGCCCCATCCACAACGCCCCGCCACTGCTTTGGACACCCCTTTATCATGTCTGCAGCTTCACTAGGTAGCTCCACCCACCACGCTGGTGCAACTCCCAACTATATGACTCCTAGGACTCCAAGAACTCCTAAAACTCCTGATGAATACGGAAGTTTAGCGAAGAAGGCCGGATTCCCTGGTCGCCAGCATAGGACGCGCGAGGAAAAATTGAAGGATCTCATGGAGCGAGTCCGAAGACACCGCGCAAAGCAGAAAGTTGGGAACCCTTTCGAGATGCCCCCACTCCCCGATGGTACTACCCTAGCATGCATAATTGAAACTTGGTGATCTAAATTATTTCCTAGATATATCTCGGGCAAACGAGCTGGTCAGACTCCGGGAGACCCACGGAACCTATCCAATGGACAGGTATGTCCCAAGAGTTGGATTCTATTACATCCCAATTGATCTCTATGTCCAGTCTTGAGACTCTCAAAGCCTTAGGTCGCCCACCTGAGGCTGAAACAGCTCCTATTGATTACTCCAAGATCGCGCAAGAGCGCCAGGCTGCTTATAAAGAAGGTCTTCGCCGTATGGCTGAAGAAAGGAGGAGAGAGCGTGTTCAGGACGCTTATATCGACGTGCTTGTTGGCTACGAAGAGGAAGAGTGGCCCAAACGCCCGATTCCAGGGCTCAGTGGTAGTCGATCCAGTAAACTTGGACAAAGCCCTACCCAACCAGGGCCTATGGTGACTCCTATGGTACGTTTGTCAAGTACTACCTTATTCGAAGCTGACCATAAGAGGCAGATGGTACTAGCTGATGATCTCAGAAGACTAAAAACCCGCCACGATGACATTCTAGAACGCCTCGATTACGCCCACTCCAAAACAATTATAGCAATTAGAGGCGCAGAGAAGACGCAAAGCAAGCTTGGCGAACAGGAAGCACGTCGCAAGGCCGAGCTGCTTGAAAAGGTCCCCGCTTCTTACCAAGCCTGGAAATCGCTCGACGAAGGTCGTCGAGCTCGCGTTGCCCGGTTCCTGCAGCTCCCTGACGAACACAAGGACAAAGAAGTGGACAAAAGACAGTGGAATCGGGAGGATGCCATGACACTTTACCAAGCATATAAGAACGAGGTGTGTGCTGATGCTGCTCAGCTTTGGTATCGTTTTGAACATCCTTTCATTCACAGCCGGAATTCCAAGCTGATGTCAACGCATTGCTGGCGAAACGTGTGACAACTGACCCCCGAAGGCGACCTACTCTGTTGAACCCACCTAATGTTACCCCCGCACAGCCCTGAAACCAGCTCTGCGTTTCCCACCATATATCGTATTGTTCTGACTTCGGTTGCCGTGATTGTAACACATAATATCCGTGTTTATTCCCTTCTCCGTTACATTAAATGAGAAATCTGTGTTCCTTTCCAACCTTTCTTTTACATCCATTCGCAACCCAAATTTCACATAGGTCCATCCCAAGCTCCCAGCTCCATACAACTCCAATCTTCTTCCCTTTCATCTGCTCTTCCAAGCCCTCGCCAATCAATCTCGCCGACAACACATCCATTGTATGATGCAAGGTCCAAAAATCCTCGATCCGAAATATGAGCTTCCGTAGATGACGCACAGTCCTCAGCACCGTTGCGCCAAGCTGCAGGAGCACTCCGATGTCTATTTGTTGGGTAAATTCGAATACCACAGTATGAAGTGCAGGACAGCCGCTTAGGCTACGCTGGAGAGCATCGACCGATAACAGTGAGTCGATTAGATGTAACGTACGGAGTGTGGGGATTGAATGCAAAAAGATTGGGAGGCCGGAAACTGTGAGATGAGTGCAAGCAAGCCCCGTCCATTGGATGGAAGTGTTTTGCCCGCTTATCGCGAATCGGCGAAGGTTCAGGAGGTGCGGGATTATGAGTACACAAGTCTTGTCTGTCTGATTTTTGAAGCCGAGTTTCAGCCCAACGTCCCCGATCCAGACGTTTACGACGCGACGAGCCAAATACGCGTTAACTGTTACGGCGTGTAAGAAGCCCGATACCTGGCTTCTAGATGAAAGAGTGACAGTGTGATAGAGGCGACTGGTAGCAAACCAGTAGAAGTCTCGATTGACAGTACAGAGCGAAGCAAGAAGTCCCGAGTGACCTAATTTGTGAGGGATTGTCAAGTCGATAATAATAGCAAGAATCTCAGGCGGAAGCAAAGGCTTAGATACTATGAGAACGGGCAAAGATGAGGGAAATATTCTGGCTGGCATCGGAGACACGAGCAAACGGGCAAGCTATCTTCGGATCGATATCAATTACCTGGTCAAAAAGGGATGGAAAAACGTACCACTTCGTGTTCGGCGAACAACTACAGAAAGGAGTGGTTCAACGCAGAAATTTTGCCTACAGCATGTCGGATGCCGCACGCCGCATGTTTGCACCAACACAGTCGCCCATCACGTCATTTAGTTGAATTTACAAATGCCCTCGTGCAGGCTGAGGTCCGGCCGCAACGTTGACCACTGGGGGGTTGGCATCGGCCATCGGTATCCTTTGCGTTGTCAGCCACCTTGACACTACGGCTAGTGTGAGAACGCTGGGGCGTACCTACCTATAATGTCACTACGATTCCCTGCCAAACTAACAACTCACCGGTACCCCAAGCTTTTACCACGAACGATATCTCAGCCATGGATCATAGAGCAGCTCCGCCTCCGAGTCGCATTCCCTCTCACAAACGTAAATCCTTGGGTCTTCTTCTAACGTTTTCTTCATTCCTTCCCTCAATATCCTAGCCGCGCCCCTGTTCACAACCAACTCCAGCGAGATCATGTTCTTCAACCGTCCTCGGAATAACATCGTCGTTCGTGCGCACATTCTGGACACCGCCGCATCCTCCCCCATCGACACGCCTATCGAAACATGTCGAACATTACCAAAGCGCGTGAGTATGGTGTTGACACAGTGCTGACTAGGGAGGCCGTGGATATGTAATGATTCCAGATGGTGGAGGAAAGGCGTGACAGGGGGGAAAACATCATTAGTCGTGGTAAGGTGAGTGACACCAACAAGGCCAGCCCGAGGAAAGTAAGCGTATGGTATGGCCACTCGCTTTACGTTTTTGGTCGCATTGAGGATACTCTCGATCTTTGTCTCGATCGATTTAAACGGATAGTCCCAGGTGTGAAATGGGCGCAGCTGGGAGGTACCAATCCAAATATTCTCAACGTGTTCAGAAAGGTGTGGCGCAGCCCCCAGCGTGTCACAGAACCGACTAGCTGCATTTATAGAACCAAGAACAACGGAGGAATAAGCTGGCTTGATGACGCCTTCATAGATTGTACGACTAAGTAGGAGAACCCGGTTGAGTTGTATGGCTCTCGACTCCCACGTGTCGCAGACCAGCGAGCATTCCAGCACCGCCAGAATAATTTCAAGGGGTAGCCGGGTGTCTGATACTCGCCCAGACATTGAAGAAGTCAAACCACCAGGTGGTAGTCGTGCGGAAGAGTCGGTCTCCATTGCGAATCAAGTACCCTCATTTAGCGCTTGATTTGGTTCGTGTCAGTTCCAAGCTCTGCATGTCATCTAAAAAAAAAACTCTAAAAAAAGTCCAAAAACACCACAAGCAGGAGAAAAAGGAATATTACGAAGCCCACATCTAGTCTGTCTGTTCCCCAAATATATACCCAAGCAAGGCTAAATGAGCTCCTGGCAAGTCCTTAATCATTCAACCAATTACCATAAGCCATCCCCTCGTTCTCCGATGCACCATTCATTGTAATCACCGTCGTAATTTTCCCTTTCGTACCCAACCCTCCTGCACAAGCCTTACCGATCGGGTGAGCTGGCACGTTGAAGATAAGCTCCCTTATGCGCGTTGGTCGACTGTCAATTGCGGCGACCAGAGCGATAACCCAGAGTCCGCTAGATAATTCATAATCCCCTCCTTCGTACTCCGGTGGAATAGTTACACAAAGCCGCTGCAGGTTCTTCAAGTGTTCTGAAATGCCGGATAGGAAAAATGTTCGGCTGGGCATGCTGTGCACGTAGAGAGTGTGTAGATACGGAAGTGGTGACTGCTTTTTTGGTGCGATAGTACTCATGTTGTCGACAAGCTTGGGAAGGGCAAGCCGTTGCAAGTTGGGCGTATATGTGGATAGCAAATCAAGTGACAGGATGCTCCCAGCACAATTGCGTCCTGAAACATCCTCGGCGGACGCGCACACCCATATATTGGACACAAGCTTCCCGAGCTGGGGTGACGACCGGATTGTTTCGAGAAATAGCGTGAGCTGAGTCGAGGACCTCAAGACAACTGTTCGGTAAAACACGCCAAGGAGTCGATTGTGGATCATGTGGTCAATGAGAAGGAATTGGTGTGGTTTTGAAAGGACTGGTTCCCAATTATCGACCGCAAAGTACACTTCCAGTATGCTGAGCAGAATTTCGAGAGGGAGGAGCGGCTCTGGGCGCAAGCCGAGGGCCATGGTTGTCGGATTCAAGTCTTGGGAGAATTTAGGTAATTGTGACTTAATTGTTATACTGGGCAAATAAGGCTCGGACATATGTAAATCGATTTCAGCCTGCGGGGCACGTTTCAGAATGCCTATGGTCTCTTTGACATTGGGGCATCAATTAAGAGCATATATGCATGGTACAGCGAGTGAGCATCATGAACTTGTACACTTCCTAACCCATTCGTGATAAGGGCTCTCATTCGTACCCTTTACCAGCTTGATCTGCAGTTTCAAGGCTCCGTACAAGCAACTTTCCTGTACCCCAACCAGTTCCTCATCCAACCAAGCTTTTAGCTCCTCCGGAACTACCAGCTCGAGTACCAAATATCCCCTCGAGTCCCCTAGGAGGCCACGCACAAACTGACCCACGGCGCCAGGTGCATAGGGTCTCTTCAACTCGCATGTAACCTGTCGTAGCCCCCTGCTTTGCGAGTTCCGCATCACTACGGGCCGAACCAAGCCATACATGTGGAGTGTGCTTGTCCCATTCGGTAGCTCGGTGAACCCACTTCCATTCACGGTAAGGTGATGGATCGTAACCTTATTCAGGTTAGGTGGAAAAAAGCCAGCTGGCAAAGCTAACCGCTTTACATTTTCCGCCCTCTCCAATATCCTTTTCACCGCGCACGGCACCCACCCGACCTGGTGGGCAAATGCTTCGAGGCGACGCGTGCCAATCCATATATTTTGAACCAAGCCAGCGATGCTCGAGGAACTGACGAGGAGCGAAAGAAACTTGGCGAGTGCATGAGATGAAGAAAGGGTAACAGTCCGATAGACTAGTTTTGTGACTAAGTTATGGATAACGCGGTTTAGCGTGATAAGGTGGGCAGGTACAGCGATGATGTTGTCGTCCTTGTGTGCGTCAAACGAGGACTGTAATAGGGTTTGTTCGATTATGAGCCAAAAGAGCTCAAGCGGCAGATGCGGTATTGTAGATACCGAGACCGAAGATGCTAGTGGCTTGCTAGACAAGACACCCGTTGACATGGACATGGTTGGACTGAGACGGAAGGGTGGTTTTGTGACGTAAAAGGTTGAAAACGCGCCCAAGGTGAATAAGAGGATTGGGGTACAGGCACAGATAAGGATCTCCATAAGGGCTGGGGGTCAAAGGGCTCGAGATTACAGGAAAACCGGGTTGTCCGGGGCAACGTACTAGTACAGTCTTAGCAAATATGCCGATAGCGGAGCGTAGATACACCAGTGAATCAGGCCCTGCATATCTATGCTGCACGTTCAGTTGCATTCCTGGAACCATTTCTCACAGGGGGAGTCTTCTTCGATCGTTAGAAACCTTGTCGATATTCGAGAGGCATTTTTTTGGTCTTCGATATAGCTTGTTAGAAACTGTCGCAGAGATATAATTGCTCTCCTGGACGAAGCGAATTCGATGGAAACCAGAGATGGCAGCCGCGTAAGCAAGGTCTCGGCGCACTGCGCCGTGGGTACCACATAGGTCTGGAAGCCATGCGGAATCGTGCATATAACGAATCGTAGATTTGGACAGCGAGATATGATTATTTCCACCCGAGTCGGCCAGAGTCGGCCATAGATATGAATGGTATGTAGAGCGGGAAGGTCCGGGGTAGATGGTGGGAAAACATCTTCTGACACCGTGAGATGGCTTATAGGAGGTAGACCTCCCGGAGTTGAAAAGCGGGGGAAATACTGGGAAGGTAAGGCCAAACGTTGGAGGTTTGGAGTGAGCGCTAAAATGCGCATGATAGCATCGGGGGCAGATCCGAGTTGGTAGGGAAAGACCTCAAAGCTATGGCTAGCCACCCATATATTTGTAGCCAGCGTGGCTAAACGGTTAGACGAGCCGAGCGCGTCCATAAAGTTGTTTGTCATTCGGGAGGAGTGAAGTATAACCGTGCGGTAGAGCTGCTCGGACATAAGCGCATAAGTGGCGCGGTTAGCAGCCAGCAGTCCGTGGAGTGAGGCTCTGTCTCCGATCCTAGAATTAGCGAAAGCATATTTAACGATGATGAGGATTATTTCTGGGGGGAGTTCAGGTCGTTCCATTAAGGGCAGGATTTTGACAAGTCACGTGTAAAGGCACGCGGTCACGTGCCGAATGTCAACCCGCGACAAGCGCCACGATGATTGCAACTCGCGTAGGTCTCTTCTAGTTCGCCCTTTGGGTATCACTCAAGCTGTTGCAGTCTCGCCTTCCCCGTGCGACTGCCTCCTCAACACCCCAGACTCTTATTCCCTCTATGACGCTCAAGCGCAAAGCGAGCGCAGAGGCTGTTGGCCAACCAGCTGCAAAGGCCCCAACGACCACCCAGCACAATGCCGCAGGACCTTCAACCCGAGCGGTCAAGCCACCGTCGACCACCGCATCTCGACCACCTTCTCGCCCTGCATCTCGGAATGCAGCTACTCGGCCCAACCTCCCCACTACTTCTGCTCCACGAAGAATAACCCGTTCTGCCAGTGGCCCGGCTGCCATACGCCCCACCAATGCCAAACCGCCAGCATCAGGTGTTGTCCGGGGTCAGAAGATGATTGTCGACAATAAGGGGAAAGGTCCGCTCGGCAAGAGCATTGTGCCGCCGCGACAGGGAGCTGCGCTGAAGGTACGCCGGGCCATTAATCTGCTTGACGGTAGCTGATCTTCTTCCCAGGACACCCAAAACCAACTGCAAGGTGCATATGCATTGATCGTGCTACCTCGCGTTCCACTAATATTTCCATTAGTCGAGAACGAACTTAATACTGAACGGTCCAAGGCTGCTGACCTACACTCTTTCCAAAGCGGTTTACAATGCGAATTAGCCACCGCCAAGTCCACCGAACTCGAAACTCGAAGAGCCTACCTGCTCGCTGCAGACGAAATTGATTCTCTCAAAAAACAACATGCTCGTGCGATGGAAGAAATTGCATCAACATTGTCAATTCGCGATCGGGAGCTGAAGGAATCCAAGGAGGACCTAGCAAGAGTTCAGGAGGAGTTAGTGAAGGAGCAGGAAGGAAGGGCAGAGAAGCAGAAGTTACGGAATGAGGTCATTTCCCTCGAAGCGCAAGTAGCGGCTCTCAAGGGGAGAGGGTATACGTTGCAAGGGCAGGCGGACGGACTTGCTGCGGAGATGGTACCATTGAAAGCGGAGGTAGAAGATCTGAAGAAACTCGTTGCGCAGAGAGATGAGGAGTTGAGGGACGCTGAAATGATCAGGAGAAAACTACACAATCAAGTGCTGGAACTTAAAGGTGAGCTCGTCCAGCATTCTTGCTTCCTATGGGATTAATAAATGGCATGCAGGAAACATTCGTGTGTTCTGTCGAGTCCGTCCGCCTCTTTGTGAGTCCGTTTTACCCAGTAATTGACTATCTGCCCAACGTCCGCGCCAGCCCACGAAAAGAACGCTGCAGATGGCCTTGCTCAGCTATCCTTTCCCGGCAAGGAGAAACAGGATATTGTTGTCACATCGACTAGCGAATCTGCAACTGGTGCAGCTCGTGAGGCAATCGTGCCGTTTACGTTTGATCGGGTAGGTACTACGCCAGAGTTTTCTTTTTCCCCACTGACGATATATTGTCATAGGTGTTCGTTCCTGGCTCAACCCAAGAAGATGTCTTTGAAGAGATATCTCTTCTTGCGCAGTCATGCACTGACGGATATAATGTTTGCATCTTTGCGTACGGCCAGACTGGATCTGGTAAATCATTTACGATGGAAGGTGGCTCGGTGTGTTTATTTTCAACTTCATGATGTGCTTTTCTTACCAGCGGTGTGCAGACCGACCAGACTCGCGGGATGATCCCTAGGGCTGTACAACAAATGTTCAGTGTAACCGAAGACCTCGCTCCGCGTGGATGGGAGTACAAGATGGAAGGTCAATTTTTGGAGATTGTGAGTCATTTTACTCAACGACGGGACAGGGTAGATAACATTGTGGTTCTAGTACAACGAAACCATCAACGACCTGCTGGGTACCGGTGAAATTGACAAGAAGAAACATGAAATTAAGCACGAGAAAGGAGGGAAAACCACTGTGACTGACATTGTTGTTGGTATGTCCTTCGTTCTGTCTGTCCACAGCTGTCATTGACTCACTGTGCCCATCTTTCAGTTCCACTCACTACCCCCGCCCAAGTGCATGCTCTCCTACAACGTGCTCACAAACGCCGCACAGTTGCTGCTACACTTATGAACGAACGCTCTTCCCGTTCGCACAGCGTTTTCACCCTCCGCGTTACTGGCCAAAATTCTCACACCGGCGAGTCCTGCACGGGCTCGCTCAACCTAGTCGATCTCGCTGGTAGCGAACGGCTGAGCTCGAGCGGTGCGGCCAACGACCGAGATCGACTGAAAGAAACCCAGGCGATCAACAAGAGCCTGAGTGCATTGGGAGACGTGATTGCTGCGCTTGGGAGCGCGGGTGGAGGAGACAAGAACCACATCCCTTATAGGAACAGCAAGCTGACTTATTTGTTGCAAAATTCGTTGTCTGGTAATTCTAAGACGTTGGTACGTTGTACGCAACTGCTTATATGCGTGGATACTGATGGTGTACTGTGGATCGGGTAGATGATGATGAACATGTCCCCGCTGGCGGCACATTTGGGCGAGTCACTATGCTCCCTACGGTTTGCAACCAAGGTGGGCACGTCGATCTAACCTACCCCTCGCAGCGAGCTGACTGTTATTATTGTAGGTTAACAGCACAACATTGGGAGTTGCGCGGAAGCAAGTGCAAACACGCGCTTCTTAGGTTTTCGTCACCCACGCTGCTCTCTACTCCTAATATACCTCTTGACTGATGTCCCCTGCTCTTTGTCACACTTGTATCAAATGTTTTGGACTTTTGTGCGTTGTCCTTCGTAAAATATCATTATCTGCCCAGGCGAACACCCTGCGCACAACAATCGCCGCTCAAGCTGAGGGTGGATTTACCTTGCTCTTCAGCCCCAACATCGCACAGAACGCCTCGGTCTGCGCATTTACATACCACGGAGCTAAACCACCAAATGAATCAGCCCCTGAATTGGAAGAACATCAACCCTTGACTCACGCTGTGGCATATCCTTTGGCAGCTTCGGGTCCTGATTTACAGGCCCTGGTGCGGTCATGACAAACTCTTGAACGTGCGCAATCTCCCACTCGCCGACATTCTTGTCGACCCACCGCTGCGACTCCGCGATTAGTCGAACCATGTCCGGTGGTGGTGGCAAGTTTTGTTGCCGCCGCGTGGTTGACAGAAAGGGGTGCAGAGCCCGCGATATGGCGAGCCATCCAGGACCATAAGTCAGGGTGGGCGGGGACGCCGGAGGTGGAGCAGTTGTGGGAGCAATATCAATGACCTAAACCCATGAAACGCGTCAGTCTACAATGGGGTACGATCGAGTAGTGGAGTAGATGCATACATGCATGTACGGTCGCTTCGGAACACACTTGTCTAGCGCCAGGAAATGTGTCGTGTGCCTTGTCGGCGGTGGTTGTTCATTATCCGGCGTAGGAACGTCAGTGCTTTCGGCAGGCGCTGCCGCGGCCTGGCCCGGCGTTGGTGCGGACGTAGGATCAGGCTCGTGGTTGACAACCGCTTCAAATCTGTCCGATCATCGCATAACACTAAAAGTTAAAAATGCCTCACGAGCAGAGACCTAGACGGACGATCTCACTTGCAATGCATATGTGCGCTAAACCAGTATGAAGGCCGAAGCGACCATAAAAGTTCCATCAGTGGGGGTGAACCAAGTTCACCCTTTTCGATACTTGGCCGGAATCTGGGCTGTTGTTTCAATAGGTTTTGCTGGTCGCCGTACTGGGTAATCTCAACTGGCCAGTCGTGAGACATGAAGATATCAGGTGAGCTGAGCTGTTGCCATTAGACGCAAATCAGAGAGGCTCCCAAACACCAGTTTCTCGAAGTGCTTTACCTGTTTCAATTTCATCACATCATACAACCGGGTATGGTACGCGCTCCGAACGTCTGATTTGCTGTAGGGCATGCGTTCATGGTGTCCTGGTTTAAGCAGTGATGGTGGATATGAGGATTAATCGAAACTCGCATCATCTACTTACCGAGCCGGTAGTCGTACGCCTTGTATATCCCCGATGCGCCAGCAATCCGAAGCCCACCGAACTTTACACAGTCCGACCCACCGAGGTAATATATGTTCGGGGCTAGCCACCCGCCATGGTATCTACGTGGTATGTCAGTACAGAGTTCTAGCACTCAACACACGGCTACCCACAGCTCCCACATGTAGTTGCTCGCTTCATGGTTTCCCCCAATCACAAGCGTAAGCACGGGAGCTTTGACTTCCCCAGTATAATACCTAGTCACATCCCGAGATCAGCCACAAACTGCAGGTATAGAATATTTGCGTACTTGTAGAACGTGCCCAGTTGCTTGTGTTTGTCCGGTGAGGCCATGCAGTGGAGATCTTGGTGGTTCCGTATTGCTTGGAAGTCTCCGTTGATTAGTACGAGATCGACCTTGTAGTTATTTCGTTGCTCCAAGTCTTGAATTTGCGAGTATGTCGCGTCGAGTTCGCCATGACAGCATCCAGTGACGGCAACCTAAACGACCATATCAGCATATGCGTTTCGCGTGGTTAGAACGAACCTTCATCGTTTTACTGTGGAATTCTCTACGTAGCTTGTGGAGGCTGGGAGCACGAAGGCGAGGAAGCATTTGACTTAACTGGTGGCTTGTAAAACGCGTGGCAGTCGCATACAAATGACTTGCCTGGCTTCCTAATTCATACATAAGAAATGCGGTCTGCACATTCCCTACCTGTGCTATTCATTTAATAGGTGTGACTCTGTTTTGCTTGCGGTTGGCAGGGGTGGGTCTACGTGCTTGGTCTGGGGTGGCTTGTGTGTGCTCGGCATGGGAGGCCTGCCCTCACAGGTACGCAGGTCATCTGCGTATAATGTAGTTAGTTTCGCCCCCTGCGCGGCGCCCCTGTGGGTCAGAGCGAAGTTTGGTGGTTGTGAAAGCGTTCAGGTCGATTGGCTACGAATATATGCGGCCGCCATGGCCACGAAATCAAACGCAGGAAGGGGGGCAAACTACCGTGACATTATCGTTGGTACATCTCGCATGCCGTCCGTCTACAGCTGTTATGTATCAGTTAACTCTACCCTTCAGCCATCTCCAAGTTCCACTTACCTCCCCCCGCCCAAGTGTATGCGCTCCTACAACGCCCTCACAAACGCCGCACCGTTGCTGCTGCACCCGTGAACGAACGCTCTTCCCTCTCGCACAGCGCCTTGGCCCTTCACGCCACCAGCCAAAGACTGGGACTGAAACGCAAGCGATCAACAAGAGCTCCAGTTCGTTAAGGGTGTGATTGTCGTGCTTGGGAATGAAGGAGACAATAATTACACCCCCATAGGAACAGCGAGCTGAGCTACCTGTCGCAAAATCCGCTGCCTGGAAATTCTAAGACGTTGGTACGTTGACGATGGCTATATGCGTAGATATTGGCGACATACCGTGGATCGGATAGGGATGATGAAGATGTCCCAGCTGGGTGACGCATTTAGGCAAGTCTGTCTAACCCGCAACCAAGTCGGACGGGTTAACCTGAACTGACTCTCGCAACAAGCTGACTGTCATCACTACAGGTAGGTGGCATGACGTTGGAATCGCGCAGAAGCAAGTTCATATGCACCCTTCTTAGGTTCCCGCCATCCACGCTCTCACAGCACCACTCCCTGCTCATCACACCTGTACCAAACGTTTTTGGACCTGCACCGCGTTGTTCTCCGTAGAATAGTATTATCTGCCCAGGCGAACATTCTGCATGCTCAAGCCGGAGGCGGATTTACCTTGTTCTCCAACCCCAACATCGCACAGAACGCCTCGGTCTGCCCATTTGTATACCACGGAGCTAAACCACCGAACGAATCAACTCCTGAAACTGGAACAATGGAAGAATATCGACCCTTACTCACGCTGCTGTAAATGCCTAGGCGGCCTCGGGTTCCGATTTGCAGGTCCCGGCGCAGTCATGACAAACTCTTGAACATGCGCAATCTCCCGCTCGCCGACGTGCCCGTCAACCCACTGCTGGGACTCCGCGATCAACGGAGCCATGTCCCACGGTGGCGGCAGGCTTGGCTGCTGTCGCGTGGTTGACAGAAAGGGGTGCAGCGCTCGGGAGATAGCGAGCCATTCGCGATCATAAGTCAGGGTAGGTGGAGATGTCTGAGAAGTTGTAGAGGGCGCAATATCAATGACCTAGATCCACGAAACGCGTCAGTCCACATCGGGGTATGGCAGATTACAGAGAAGTGGGCGTGGAAGATATGCATACATTCATGTACGGTCGCTTCGGTAAACACTTGTCTAGCGCGAGGAAGTGTGTCGTGTGCCTTGATGACGATGGTCGTTCATTACTCGGCGTAGCACAAGCACCTGTCTCGGTCTGTTGCGGCGCCGTCGAAGCTGATGCAGACCCGAGTCCGGCTACGGCTGCCCGCCCCACATCATCGTCTTCGTCTTCGATCAGAATCTCGTCGGGGTTCGCTGCAGCTGGACCGGAAGTCGGTAGAGCGCCCGCGCCATTCAATGGTTCCTCGTCCAAGTCATCTAGCCGTATTTCGTCTGGATTGGCCGGCGCAGGCTCACCCGCGGCCCCACCGGGCAGAATGTTGGCGTTTTCGGCTGACAGTGCCGCAGTTTGGCCCGGCGCTGGCGCGGACGTAGAATCACTAGCAGGCTCGTGGTTGACAACCGCCTCAAATCTGTCCGATCATCACGCAATAAAGGTTAAAAATGCCTCACAAGTAGAGATCTAGATGGATGACCTCACTTGCAGTGCAAATGTGCGCTAAACCAGTACAGAGGCCGAAGCGATCGCAAAAGGTCCATCATTGGCGGCGAACCAAGCTCGCCCTTTTCGATGTCGGCTTGGAAAAAGGGCTTGCGTTTCAGCAGGCTCTGTAGGTCCCCGTATTTGGTAATCTCGACCGGCCAATCGTGCGACATGAAGATATCAGGCGAGCTGAGCTGTTGCCATTGGACACAAATCAGCCGGTGTCGTAAAAAGAAAAATCAATGTCTTGAAGCGATTTACCTGTCTCAGTTTCACCACGTCATACAACCGTGTATGATATGCGCTCCGAATGTTTGATTTATCGTAGGGTAAACGCTCGTGGTGTCCTGGTTTAGGCGGTGATAATGGATATGAAGATTGATTGAAACTTGTATTGTCTACTTACCGAGCCGGTAGTCATGCGACTTGTATATCCCCGACGCGCCAGCAATCCGGAGCCCACCAAACTTTATGCAACCCGACCCACCGAGATAATATATGTTCGGGGCTAACCATCCGCCATGGTACCTATGTGGTATGTCAGTACACAAATTCTAGCGCTCGACACATGGCTACCCACAGCTCCCACATGTAGTTGCTCGCTTCGTGGTTTCCCCCAATCACAAGTGTAAGCACGGGGGCTTTGACTTCCCCGGTATAGTACCTGGCCACATTTCGAGATCAATTACGTACTACAGGTGCAGAATATTTACGCACTTGTAGAACGTACCCAGTTGCTTGTACTTATCGGGTACAGCCATACACTGGAGATCTTGGTGATTCCGTATTGCTTGGAAATCGCCGTTGACTAGTACGAGGTCGACCTTGTAGCTATTTCGTTGTTCCAAGTCTCGAATTTGCGAGTATGTCGCGTCGAGTTCGCCATGACAGCACCCGGCGACGGCAACCTGCACCGCCGTATGAGAAATGCGCGTTTCAAATCGTCAACTCTAACCTTCATCTTTTGCCCGTGCAATTGTTTGCGTAGGCTGAGGAGACCAGGAACCCGAGGGCGGGGAGGTATTTGGGTTAAGCTTGGGTTGGTGCGCATGGCAGTCACGTGCCAATGAGCCACGATTTGATCCGTGTTTATCAAATGGGCTGCAGTCTCGTTTACCTCGACCATCGACTCGCTTTCATTTTCAGCTGCTGCCTGCTGCCTCCGCATTTAATCAAACCTATTCGTGGGGCAGCCTGCCACGGCGAATATCGTGGTGTCAGCGGAAGTCTGACCCGCACACCTCAATTTCACCGCACTATCTCAACCAGGCCAGCCGCACCGCAGGCATTCGTGAGGCTTTGAAAAACTAGCGCGCATCCATTGAGCCTCCAGGGGTCAATTCAGTAAAGCATGTCCAGGTTCGGGAACTTGGCCCTGGCACGGCCGACTTCCCGCCGGCTTTGTGCGGACGGCGTGGGCACTACCGCAAATGCTCCAGGTACTCGGGAGCGTATGCGCCTAGGCCCGACTGCCAAGTATAGCAGTGTAGACAGCATACCGGTGTTTTCGCACCATCTAACTCCAATGATATCCAGGAACGAGATTCGCATTAGGGATAACAGCGTGACAAGGTACCCAGCCATCCCATTCGCATCGCACCGTTAATCCGTGCCACATTTGACGCGCTGCGGACAATACGCCTCAAGTGCGGACGGAGAACCCGGACCTCCATCCCAAGGCACCATCCCATCCTACAGAGGCAAGGCCAGAAAAAAGCGAGCGCGGCAGCCCAATTTCGGAGTGTGGCACCTCCGGGGCGACATCCACTCAATGGGATTCGTATTCTGGGACCTGAGATGTTCTGGCCGCGGCAGAAATAAGAGTCGCCCCTTTGTCCGCGAGTGGAGCTTGGCGCCGGTGTATTTGGGACGGCCACCTCGCCCCGGGGTTAAGCTCGGCTGTATCGGTCCTGTGATCGTGTACCCGGGTGATCGTACAGGAAGAACGGCGCCCCAGATTCAGACATCTGTATACGAGTCTTGGTCTGGCAACTCCCAGACGCGCCACCCAACAACAAAATAGCCAACAGGTTCTATTCACGATGTGCAGTTTCACCTCGGGATTCGTGCAGCTCAACCGACTCGGTAATCACCTTGCCGAATCGGGAGCTGGCTCGGGCGTTTCTCCAACGTTGCCCAAATGGAATATCGGAAGCAAGGTTCACAGACATGGACATATAAAGACATGTTGTAGGCATAAATGAACAGGGCCGTTCAGCCCGGACATTGTCGTCGCACTGGCAATTACCCCTCAAAACAGTTCCCACACTTGTGTGTGACGAGGCATTATATTCTCCAGCGCCGCCAACGCACACTAGGGTTCTAACTCACTATTTTAGCGAGCTTACATGAGCTCAGGTGGGCGCAAAAACTCACTAGCAATTAGAAAAAGTTACCCACTCGACCAGGAACCATTCACGGCTGAAACGTCGTTTCTCCTTCCTCGTTGAACTCCTCTTCTTGTTTGACAAGCACCGCCCAGACCGAGGCCTTGAACTGCGAAACCAAGCAACCGAGCCAATCAGCCGCGAGTGACGGTCCCGACGCGACGCCTGTATCCAGGCAAAGAAGCACCGCGCCGTCGCAAACGCCGACTTGCCAATGTATGCACCAAGCCCATTTTGATTTCTGCAGCGCGCAGCTTGGCTAGAAGCGCGTCGTCCGATCGCTCGCTCATCTCGCGTGACTTGGCAACCAGCTGCAACCAAGAAAAATGGATTAATGTTCAAACGATTTGGAGTTGGCGTATGAATATGGGTGGGCGCCGCGCGGGTAAAGACGCGCGAAGCAGAGGGAATGATGTAAATCGAACGTACCGTCTTGAGTGTGCGCGCGAGTTTCGCGTACTCCCAAAGAACGTCTGCTTCGAGTGGAGTAAGTTGGGGGTGGGCGGCGTAAACGTTATCCTCGTCATGGGTGCGTCCTGACAGCGAAGCCGACATGTCTAACCAGCTTTGGCTCCAGATCACGAAAAAGATGAGCGTCAATAGACAACCGCTGTTTGTATTTAGGCGGAACAGCCCGTGAAAAGGTCGATCCTCGAGACAGTATAGCCAAGTGAACAGTTGCCGCAGATCTTGGACTTCTCCCGTGCCAGGCGGTATAGAGCAAGGTGCTAGAAAAGGCAGGTCGTATAGTGTATAGTGCGGCTCGCTCCAAAGATGGTGATGGCAGGACTCTATGCCCTTCCACGGTACCGAGGGGCGGGGTGATGGCAGGGATGGCGGGAAACAATGTCACCGAGTCCGACGGAATCTCGCGTCTACTCGGTTGGGTTGACGCGACGAGTGGCTCAGGGTCGTCGCGCACGTGACCGCACTGGGCATGGAGAAAGACCGAGACTGCCGGGACACTTGGCGCACAGCAAAGACTTGGGTTTTCACAAGTGCACCGATCATCGGGTTTGGGAAGTTCTTCCTCTGACGCGGGTTAATGAGGTAACAATTGCCAAAGCGGGCCCAGCTAACGCGCCGCAATCGTCCTGGAGACAGCCTGACACGCGTCCGGGAGCATCGCCCCATGAGGCCGGCGGGTGTTTTAGAGTGCGCATGGAGTAAATTTGCGTCAAGATTTTCACGGCAAAAACGGAATTTCTTTTCCAAGTGCATATATGCAATTGGGAATTTGCACCGACGATGGCGCGCTGGTAAAGTTAGACTTTGCGTGGTCGGAGTGCGGACCGTGTTGACATGATGCAATTTGCGTGGATCACAAGATTTATGCTCCGGCGTAGCGTGCGATTCCGGTCGGGAGATGTTTGCACATGGATTGTGTTTCATCCAAGAGGCGCGCAGCCGGCTCTACGCCCGGGCCCCGGGGTAGAGGCGAGGCAGGTGACAGGGATTCCACCAGTTTCACCGATGCTTTTGTGATGGCCTGAGTCACACCTCGTTCTGGGAGAGCGGGACCAGGACCGCGTGTGTGCCTCAGTGGGCAGCCGGGCTTGGGATAGAGGCATCAAGAGCGAGCGATATATCGGCGGAGACAGCCGACAGATGGGACTAGTCTGAGACCGAGTAGCGCTCGCTGCAGATCTGCGCGGTGGGCGGGGACCCGATCACGGACACGGCGACTGTATGCGTCCATGTGGTGCGCGGACAGGCGCGAACGGTGCACACAGACCGGCGACCGGCCCACACAGAGTTTCAGACGGCGGAGCGACTGCCCCCGGACGAGTTTGGTCTGAGCTGGGAAAACCCTAGGACCCTGCCCTAGCATAGGACGTCCCAAACGGGCATGGTCCCTCCTTTGTCGCTGCCCGGGGTATTTCCAACTGCATGGGCGCCAACGTCTGGTGTATATATTGAGGCGCAGTCTGCCCGACCACCTACCGCACTCTGCACCATGAACGACTACTCTTCGCTCTTCACCAGCGGCCTCATGCTTCTGTGCGACTCGGCCCACCCGCGCTCGCGCCAGCCCACCCCCGACCCTGCCGAGCCCAAGGCCAACCTCCCTGTCGGCCTGCGCTCCTTCCTCTCGCTCGACATGGCCGAGTCTCTGCGCACCTTTGCTACTGGCAGCTCGCCCAGCCCAACCACACCAAGTCGTGCCCACACCCAGAAAGAGAGGTACGTGCTCTCCCGGGTTCCCCTCAACTCGGCTAATTCTCATTCCAGCCGTCCGCGAGTCGTCCCGTCGCCTGTGGCCTCGACCTCGACCGTTGCGACTCCCGTCCGGAACGCGGTCTCTCCAGCCAGTTCTCGCCGTCGGTCGCTCCCACAGCCCAAGCCTGCCCCGCTCGCAGAGCTGCCAGTCCTCCCCGGCGCCGCCTCTTCCCACCTGCGCAGCTGCTCCGACTCGGCTACCTCGCCCATCGTGTCTGCCTTTACCGTCGAGTCGGCCCCAGCTCACACGACCAGCTACAGTGTGGATGCGACCCCAAGCTCGAGCACTTCCCGCCGACACCTGGCGCCCATTACATCCAGCCTGAAACTCGAGATCTCGTCGGCCCCGACGACACCCCGCAGTCGCTTCCCTACAACGCCCACTTCGAGTCGCGCGCTGTCCATGTTCTCTCCGCTATCCCCGCCTGCGACCGACAACCTCGTCTGGTCCGGGGAACCTCTCTCGCCTACCGACCCATGGGCTGATGCGTTTGCGAGCGCACTGTCGCCAACGACCACCGAGAGCGCACTCGGCCTGCGCTTCACATCGGCCGCTTTGGCACTCAGCATCGTCCACGAGGGTGAAAACGTGGCGCCCGCTTCCGAGGACCGGCCTGTGCTGAAACATGCGCGCCGCCGCGAGCGCCACTCGGCACCTTCTCGCAACCCGAGCACCGCCAACTCGACGCGCTCTTCGCAGGGCTCTGTCTCGACGCACCACCGGCGGGTACAGCGTAGCGGTGCACTCGCCCGCCTCGAGGGACGAGCTCAGCGCAGCGAATGGATGAGCGACGACGAGGACTTTGTGTCCGTCGCGAGGGTTAAACCCAGGATTCCGCGCTCTGTCCGCAACCAGCTCGCCCCACCCCGAACAGAAGATCACGGCTTCAGCTTTATTGATCTCACCGACGATATCGCCTCGTTGGTCGCCCGACGAGACGTCCGCTCCTTGCTTGCTTAATTTCCTCCATGACTGAAGACTCTTATATTTGTATCACACTTCTCCTGGGCGAGAAGTATAAAAGACCGTCTGCGCGGTTAGCATTTTATTTATTATTCTTCACTTGCTCTACTTGTTCGACTATTCGCCCCATCCTATATATTCGTTCCGACCTCGTTCCCTACGATACCATCTAGTTGCTTTTTGTACATCTAGTAGTCCTTGCCGCATCCCCTTGTTTTCACCACGCATGTTCCGTCTTCCACCACACTCGCTTGTATGCATCTCGACCCGACCCGCACTCCCATCTATAGTCTGTTCAACCCATGTCCAACTTATACTTAGTATATATATTGCCGCGAGCACTTGCACTTGAACCAAACCTTTGCCCTCGAGTGGATCATTCCCCTCATTCCGCCGACTTCCTCTTAATCATCGCGTGCACATCGTATCGTAAATTCGGAGATGGGCGCGAAAGATTGCTATCCCAAAATGGCATCAATCGGTTCCACTACTGGTACCCATATTTGCATTCCTTCACTAAACGATCTACGGGGAGAGCGCAGCAAGCAGAGATCCCGCCCATCGTTGGACGTATAATGACATATTCCAATTCCGTTTTTTTTCTCCCTTGATTTTTTTCACGAGTGCTCGGAGAGGGATATCTGACCATATGGGTGGCTGAGGTTTGCATTCCAAATTATCACACTACGCGCGGACATAGACGGGTGTTTCCAGAATACAAGTGACCTAACGGCATATAGATATATTGCGCGCGTGTGTGCTCGCTCTGCTCATTTGCCCACCCCGCCACGCTCGTGGATGCCCGGAGATAACACCGCATCCCACGATCCGTCGTCGTGCGCGATCCTCGCAAATGATACTGTGGGATAGTGATCGGCGGATACTCGGGGTCGGCTCGCTATCGGGGGACAAATAAATCCCGACGACAGGTCACGTGGTCCATTAGCTCAAGGCACCAATAGAACCCAATCTTGCATAGCGCCGTGGCGACGTAAGAGTTGAGATTCCGCTCGTTTGGAATTGCATGCCACTGGTTGCACGCGGCAGGCTCAATATTTGCGCGACCCTTCGGCCCGATACCGTACAAAGGCTAAACCGACGGTTGTAGCGTATTGTTCCTGACGTTCTGGTTAGTTCATTTGTATTTGTGGTGGTGTTGCGTGCAGAGTTTGTATTTGATCAATTCTGAACGAACCGCAGTGTATTGGCGACGTCAGACTCTAGCGTGAGCGCGGAGATTAACATGCTGATTCGTTGCTAGCAGCAATGATTAGCTATGCTTCAGTTGACACGGAGCTGAGCCTGTTGCGGTTTGGTATGTGAGCTATTGTTCATAAGGCGTGGCGCCATGGCTGAAACGAGGTGCGCTGAAAATATGTTGAGTCGAGTGAATGATACCCACAATTGCCTCAGACCTCACATGAATAATGGTGCGCCCAAGCAGTCAATCGTATCTATGTTATATGCGTTTCACCGGGTATTGCGGGCGGGTTTCCATTCTGGGAGATGAAACAAACAACGGACGTTCACCCAGTTGCCAAACTTGACTCGACAAGACAATAATATGGTGCATGTATTGGAACAACACTAGACCCTTGTAGATCCCCAAAGCATATCTGAAAGCTACTTGCGAGTGGAAAACTTTGAAAACAAACCAGATCCAAACGAGGATACACCGTCCTTGACAAAGTCCTGGATGGTTGACGGCTGGCCGGGCATAGAGGGAGGAGCCGGAGAGGGCGGACCCGTACCCCATTGCTGCAAGGGAGTGTGCGGGTACGAGCCCGGAGGGGCTTCAGGGTGCGAAGCGTAGGGCACCTGCTGCGAGTTGTCGCTTGACACCCGGCCAGGGCCGGGTTTTGGCTTTTGCAACTTTTGCTGTGCAGGCGTTGCGTTGGCGAGTGTCGGTGAGGTTGGGCGCGGCGGCCTGACGTAGGGGTTGTACGGGTTGTGGGCTGAAACGCCGCCGGGTCGGGGAGCGTACGTCGGGGCCGAGTTGAGTGCTCCGCTTGGCGTGTTCTTTGAACTTCCTCCCAAGCTGCCGAAGAAGGAGGAGCGGTGTCCAATAGGAGAATTTGCCTGCGAGACCGGTCGTGCGGTAGGAGGCGAATCGGAATCGGGAGGTGGTTTCAGATTGGGCGCTTTCTGGCTGGGATGGGCAGGTTTCGGGGGCGGTGCGAGCGGCATAAGTTCGGGCATTGGGATCTTTGAGAGGTGGATGGTCAGAGTCTTGGGAGGGGTGTATGATTTCATGGACGAGCTGCCTCTGTAATTAGCGATCAAAATTACCTGAAAGTATTTGATTAGTCCTTACTCTTTTGAGGGCGATTCATCCAGCTTGATAACCTTCGGACCTTTGGGCGCCTGTTGTTTCTCGTCTTCGTATCGCAAATACTGGTGCAATTCTTCTTCGTATCGGGCCCGCCGCCTGGTGCGTTTCGTCTCTTCAGCCACCTGGACCACGCGCTGGACTTGCGCAGCGTCGAGCGCTCGTATCATGATAAACATCATCGAATCATCTTGCAGCAGGTTGCACGCCAAGTCGACGTATTCGTCAATCGCACCCTCTGATCCAACAACGATTTCGTTCGGCTCGCGCTGAAATTGTATGCAGATCTATCGCAGAGGTCTCAAGCGAATGGAAAGACACACCTGGTGGCTTGATTGCAGTTTCACAACCATTGCCTCACCAGGCTTGGGGGGCAGGGTGGGCACGGATCCAGAGCTTGACGGCTGGCGCGAGTATGCGCGCAGCCCGCCCGACGCAGCGTCGGCAGCAGCTGCTCGGGAGCGATATTCATCTGATTGGTCTTGGAAGGAGAGGAGTGACGCCACTAGTACGACTTCTAGCCCTAATGCGATTGCGTTCGGGTGTCAGCGTTCGCCTAGCACCAAGGCTATACGGGAAATGTGGGTACCTCGGCGGTCTTCCACGTCAAATCTACGACACGGCAGTCCACGCTTAGATCCACGCCAGTGATCGAATTGCGGTGACGTACCTGGACAAATTGTAGTCGAGGAACTGAACAATAGCTTTCTTGTTTTTCTTCTCTGATTCGCTGACGGCAACCAAAACGGGAGGATCTGGTTTTCGCAATAGATAGCATTCGTCCTTCTTCCACTCAAATTCATGGCTGTGCATCGAGGGGGAGTGAGTTGGAGCGTAGGGAAGAGTCGTGGCTCTTGTACTCACTCTTCCCACTTGAACTCCCATTTGAAAGATCTACGCCCAGGGGGACGGTTCGTTTAGTACAACACGTCCCCGTTTAGCCTAAGATTGGCGTCCACTTACAGTCTTCCGGTAAAATTCAGGTCAATCTTTATGGTGGGATTGTGCAATTCGATCACTTTGTTCTTGCTTGTGGCATTTGCTGCTGTAACGGTCGCCAATAGAGAGTCCGACAGAGGGTCTTTGATACTACGTAAGAAAGGACCCAACTTCCCAAGGCCAACGAACCTACCAAAAATATTCACTGCATACGAGCCTTCCTTCGAGTCACCCCAACGTCTTCGGTATACGGCTACACCATCCGAGTCGATCAAGTCCGTCGCTCCGGCCTCCTCTTTACTGCTCTCAATAGTAAGTGTAAAAAGATTCTTGTCTAGGGGAGGGGGCATGACGACCGATGAACGTGGCAGAAGTATAAAGCCAAACCGCGCAGTTGGGCGTCCTGCACAGCGGGGCAGTGCTACGGTCATGTGACTATGTATCACTATATATTAGGGTCTAGGCGCCCGTACCTCGGCGCCTCTCGTCACTACGCCGACCCTTTACACTTGCTTACAGTATTAGGTAAATTAGATTTCATTTGTCCGATGTCTTTCTCTCATCTTCGAAAACCCCTCAACTTGGCCTCGACTTGGGCTCCGAGCCGCACCTACCAACTACCTCGACAGTGGCCCAACACGGTAAAAGTACGTCCTCAGCAAGCGAACGACTACCGCCACAGATATGGCGCCATGATTCCCGTATCCAGCAGCATGCGTTGACGAGGGTTGGGTTACTTCACAGACTTCCTAGAGGGATCAACCTTGCACGAGAACATGCCTTTATCTTACCTAGTTACCGGTGCTAGCAAAGGAATTGGGGTGGGTACACTCGCATGCGTCGTGAAAAACAGCAAGGGCTGATCCTCGTGGTCTTTGCTCATCTTGCATAGCTGGAGTTTGTAAACCAATTGGTACGCCAGACATCTTCTCTTCACAGGTACCCTAGCCTTTCTCACCCATAACTTCTATCACAGAGCACAGCTCCAGACACCGTCGTGTTCGGGCTTGTGAGAAATTTGGACACGAGTGTTAAACTTCGTGATCTTCAGAACCAACGCAATAACGTTCACATTGTCACAGCAGATATCACGAGTGTGCAGGAACTGAACGTAAGTGATACTTGATCACTTAAACACCTTAAACACCCTGGCTCACCCCACGAGCTGGACAGGATGCTGTGGAGCAAGTGTCGCGCGTGACAGGTGGCTCCTTGGACTGGCTCATTAATAACGCCGGTTACATAGAGCCTCACCACTTGTGGGTAAAGCGGCCATATCTAGAATCGTGACTAACGGCAGCCTTGCAATGCAGCTTTTTGTCATTTCCTGAATAGTAAGGGTAGCCCCTTGACATGTGCCTCACCTCTATCTGACTGCAAATTAGCCCGGCCGAAGCGATGGCGAACGATATGCGGACCGCGTACGAGGTCAACGTTATTGGTATGTCTAGACTCTCTCGCTCTTGCGCGTTTTCATAATATAAACTGCGTGACACAGGCGTAGCGCAAGTCATAAACGCATTTCTTCCACTTCTCCGAGCTGGAAAATCCAAGAAGGTTATTGCCTTGGGTAGCGGAATTGGAGACGACGAGTTTACAAAGTCAGTAGCGTGCACGATGTATGCGGGATTTTGGCTGATAATACTGCCTTGAATTAGGAAAGCTGGTTTTACCGTAAACGGGCCGTATTCAGTATCAAAATATGCGCTCAACCTCACCATGCTGAAGTACTCAGAATCTCTAAAGAACGAAGGATTCATCTTTCTCTCGATTTCCCCAGGCGTGGTGGATACTTCTGACGGAAGGCCATGTAGGTCATATCTGTGTGTTGTTGGTTCAATTCCTGACATTGTGATCTCGCAGCGACGAAGGAGACGCAAGCAGCCTTTGTGAAGATATTCGACCAGTTCAGAACGGTATACCCGCACTGGGTTGGACCAGTGACTCCTAAAGAGTCTGTTGGACAAATGCTTGGCGTTTTTAGTCAACTCAAGCCGGAGCACAGCGGCAATTTTTGTTCTCAGTTCGGGCCCACATCCAGAAAGTGGCTCTGAGGTATTAACAATTCGTTTCGTGTAACATAACTGCAGTGTTGTAATTAACGCAGGTGCATCCCGCCGAGGCGGTTCGTAACTCCAACAACCCCAGCTCCGCCACCACCAGTCCTGACCGCAACATTCCAAATTACAAGTTGACCATCTTTGCCTGTCGTACTAACTCGGGTGATATTACCCGGCGCTCCTTCGTATGCGCGTACGCTAGTGATTGTGTTCTGGTGCACGGTCAGGAGCTCGCCTCCAGCACCCAAGGTCGACGCGGAGCTTCCTGGGATAGGAGGCGGGCCAGTCGTTCCGCGAGAATCGGCATTCTTGAAACGGTTGAACGCCTCGTTATTTAGGCGGCCAACTGCCCCAGCGCTACGAGGGCCAGCTGGTGACTTGGTTGACGTAATATCATCGAGGGAACCTTCGAGAGCCCAGCCAGAGCCGCTATCTGAGAACAGAACAGGTTGGCAATCATGACCAGCTGCGACCAACGCGGACTCGGATGTGAAGGTGAGCGTCACATATGGCAGCGTGGAGATGCGGATGGTCTGAGCGCCAACCTGAGGATTAACAAGCGTAATCGTGCTGTCATGACCTATGATACAGTTCTAGTTTTAGACTTCTTGAAAAACTAATGGGATTTACTTACTTGCGAAGGCAAGGAGGTCTCCAGAAGGTGAGAAGGCGACTGCATGCACCCAGCCACCACTCGGAGACCCGTACTCTCCGCAGACTGTATTGAATGGCAGTTTCTCCCCCCAGACGCTCGCCGCCGGCCTTTGGAAACGCATTAAGACCGGAATCGGGACGGGAAGTAGAGCAACTTACTTCTTGTCAACATCCTTGATGAATGCAGAGAAGACACGGGCCTTCATATCAGCGCTTCCTGCGGCGAGAAGCACATTATTCGGGTGCCAATCGATAGACAACACAGTCGAGCTACGCAAAAAGTCAATTTTAGGAAGTTGGAGTTACAAGTTCGACATACCGGATGGGCTTCTTGAGCTGCTTCGCAACCCACCAGTTGTTTTCTTCGTCGAAAGAACAAACCGCAATTGCTCTGCACAATGGCGATCAATCAACCTCAAACCGGATGGAAAATCGGGAGAAGTCAACCTACCGTGCACCGCTTGCCACCGCGAACTTGTCTTCCTTGGGGCTCCAGCGCACATCGGTCGCAGCGCGGTTGATCCGCAGCAGGACCAAAGTAGGCTTCCAGGCGACATTGCCGGTTTGGGGGTCTTGCTTCTGCTCCCAGACGTACGCGTTGCGATCTTGAGAACAGGTGACGATGCGATTCGTGCTAGGGGCCCAGTCAATTGACGTGATCATTTTGTCGTGCTATCGATATCAACGTTAGAGAGAATCCGCAAATCATCAACCGGTGTCTTTCGTACCTCGGACAATGTCTCGGTTGGTTTCCATTCTCCGCCGTTTTTCGCGAAGATTTGAACTTCATTGCTGTTCAAGGATACGGCCACCTCTGGTTTGCGTTCGTGTGAGTGTATGTAGGATACGAGTGGTGTCATTATGGTTCTCACGGGAGCGGTCTGGGCTGAAGGAGTGGCAAGTCAATGGCACTTGCGCCAGCGGGTAGACTTCCGGGCTAGACATTGAGTTAATAACTATGCAGTCGGTTAAATTCGTCAAGGACTAGCAGTCAACTTGTCGAAGTATGGCGGAGGGGAGCAGAATTTGAAAGCGGTTCGTGGCTGGCTGTGCAGGCGCCAAGTACTGATAAGATAGGGCAGTGCTGATTTAGACCAAAGCGATCACGACTTTCACCAAACTACATCTGTGCGAGGGAACCCACTTGTATCTTTGGTTTAGCAGCCGTCTGTCCAAAATGTTATCTCGTATAAAACCTGTTGTGATACCTAGGGCCTCCCAAGTATCGCCGGTCTTTCGCTCTTTCTCTGCTCCGTCGTTTGTTGCTCGGGCGAAAGCTGCAAAGCGTAAGTTGGATCTATCAAAGCGTTAGACCAATCGATACTCAACACATAGATTCGCCAGCCCCTGCGAAGAAATCGCCACATAAAAGCGGCGGGTTCAAAGTAAAGAAGGAGGAGTATGTGAGCAGTAGGAAAGCAGTGGTAAGCTCTTGCTAGTTGTTTGCATCGGTTCAAGCACTCAGTACCTACTAATAGGGTTCCAGTAAACCAACCGTGCTACCTGCGTCCCAGCTTGCTGAGCATCACCTGCTACAAAGCCCCCCGCGTGAGCTAGGCTTAGCTGAACTGACACCGGTACGAATCTTACTAAAACTCACGGTTCATCAACTTACGCGGCGTCATCACAGGGTATTTTCACCACTCGTGCCACTGGCTCTGCGATCGCACTCCCTTCGAAACAGGGTTCCATCATTGGGACATACGGGGTACCTCTTTCCGTCGAAAACGAGGTACGAAGCGAACCCCGGGTGGCTCTTGCGATACGCGCTCACCATACCTTAAGTTTTCTTTATTGTCCTGTCCAACTTCTGTGATTCGCGATACTACGTTGTCGATCCTAGACATTCTAGATACAGGAGCTAAGACCGGAACCTCCAGCAAGGACGCTCGGGTGGTGCTCAGTGAGTTAAACCCCGCATCCATCTTGTAGATCTCACAATAGCTTTCTATTTCCATCAGCCGGCGACTCGGGAGCGGGGAAGAGTCACTTGCTCCTACAAGCGGCTAATTATGCTGCCGTAAACAAGTGGGTAGTCCTGTATGTACCGAGAGGTGTGTTTACCCCAGAAGTAGGATGAGTACCTCGCTGAAGAATATATGCAGCAATAAGTTGGGTGGACTCGACAACGCCGTACACATACGATGCCAGAACTCGGACCTTTCAACAGCCCGAACTCGCATTGCAGACGCTGGGCCAATTCGTTGAGGCGAACGCTGACACATTAAATGACGCTGGCACCCAGATCGCAACGGATATCCAAAGTGAACGTTTGGGAAATTTCTCCAAGGGAACTCCGCTTTCAAAGTTGCTAGCTGTGGGGCTCAAGGACCAGTCGCTGGCCACCGAAGTTTTGGAAGTTACGCTGAGGATATTGGGCGAACAAACCAAGTACGTCCGTTGGGCAACCGCGTTAGCTATGTACTAATACCGAAACAATTGCAAAGATATCCCATATTGATTGCTGTCGACGACTTCCAGGCTTTTTTCTGCATGTCGAAATATCGGGATCCACAATACGAACTTATCTTCGCGCACCACCTGATCCTTACTAGGATAATATTAGAGTACGCATCCGGTAAACGCACCCTGGTATGTCTCTGTGGTCAAGGACTTAGTATGCGGGCTGATTCGATCCGCTTTCGCCCTAGGCGAGAGGCGTCGTTCTTGGAGCCACCTCGAGCACAAACTCAAGGTTCTTGGAGCCGCTTCCTTTGAAGGAAGCTTTGGGTACAATTGCCTCGGGGACGGTTTCGCCGTACGAACGCCGCAACAAGAATATTGTAGCTTACGCATCGGGTCTGAAAGGGTTTCCAATTCCCTCAAAGATGCGCGTCGACGAAGCAGCATCCATGTTTGACGTTTGGGTTCAGAATTATGCGCTACACACTTGTGAGTTTCTTTTATAACACAATTATACAAAAATAGCTAAATTGTGCGCATGCGGTAGCCCCCAGCGATTCTTTGTTCTTGAGCAAGTACGTCGAAGCAAGTGGAAACCCACGAGATATGGTAAAAACGGGATTGTTGGCCACGCTGGGGACCTCGTAATTAGAGCGCAGTTTCCGCCCCCAATGCATCTCAATCTGATGTCATATTTGCTGAATGTTTGGCTGTTGGTTTTGAGCCCGCGCACCCGGCGCTTCGCACTGTTTGTGACTGGTAACTCGAAGTTGGCCACATCCTCACTAGTTATACCTAGCCATCCATGAGAATATTATCTTGGAACGTGGTGAGTCGAGAGAACGTAGAATTTTTACACGGGTCGCTTTACGGTTCCTTGAGGTTAGAATGGAATACGAACTTTGTCTCAATACCATCCGTGAGCCACAAAGACCCCGACCCCTTGCTACTAAACAATTCAAGTTGTGCAGATGGTATACTCTAAAGACATGCCAGGAGATGTTGAGAGAGCTTAAGGCCGATATACTTTGTTTTCAGGGTACGATTCAGGCCTTTCGCTCGCTCGCGTGCTAAAACTTATTAACGATAGAGATGAAGATATCTCGCCAACTCTTGACCGCACCATTTGCTGTCCCCGAAGGGTATGACGCTGTCATGTCCTTTCCAAGGAACAAATATGGTTATAGTGGTGTCGCAGTCTACACTAATTCTACCGTAACAGTCGCACTTAAAGCGGAGGAAGGGCTGACAGGCGAGCTCCAAGCGACGAGCAAGGTGGTGTTGGATGCAGATCAGCGGGTATCGGCAGAATACCCTAGTGCGGAAACGGTAGGCCTCGAGTTTCCGCGTTCAACTTGCATGATATCTGACTTAAGGCTTGCAGCTCGAGCTAATGGTGGACGCGTTAGGCAGCGCACCTGGCGACCTTTCAACTTTGGACAATGAAGGCCGCGCTCTTGTGGTCGACTTCGGCTTATTTGTTCTCATAAACGTTTATTGTCCTAACGAAGCCTCGGATGAGCGACTGCCTTTCAAGTTCAATTTTCACCAGATGTTGGAAGAGCGAGTTGCGATACTGCTGCGTGAAGGTCGCGAAGTCATTGTCCTAGGCGATATGAACGTAGTCGCGGCACCAATCGATCACTGTGAGGGCTCGCTGGAGTCTCGCAAGAACGAATTTTGGGAGCGCCCCGTTCGAGCTTGGTATCGCCAATGGCTTCACCCCGAAGGCCCGATGGTTGATGTCGTTAGGAACGCATGGCCGGATCGGGAGGGCATGTTTACATGTAAGGTACCTGCGATCTTGGTCGTGATTTTCTAATGTTGCTTGCAGGTTGGGATACTCGAACCAACGCCCGAGAGTCGAACTATGGGACTCGAATTGATTATATTCTGATCACCGAGGGCCTCCTACCTTGGTTCAAACATGGCGATATTCAACCTGACATACGTGGATCCGACCATTGCCCTGTGTTTATCGACCTTCACGACGAGATCACGCTGCCTGATGGCCGTGTCTTGCGACTAGCGGATAAACTAGGCCAGCCTTTCGACGAAACTGGACGCCGAAGAGACCCACCTCCGATCGCAACCAAGTTTTGGGATGAATTCTCTGGGAAACAAAAGCTACTTTCGAGCTTCTTTTCGAAAAAATCTACAGTCGCTGTGCCTAAAGAACTGGTTTCTCTGGAATGCAACCCACAAGCACTTAGCCCTGTGTCCTGCTCTCGGACTGCTATTTCAGACAATACTGCTACCCCTGTGGACTCGGAAACCGTTCTACAGGCTTCTACGTCTGCAAACTCGTCTCAACCACCCAGCGCCGTCTTACAATTATCCTCCCAGCCGTTGACAGTGCCTCAAGACCGCAAGCGAAAAGCAGCTGGCGGTGTCCCTCAACCAGCTGACGCTAAGCCTAAAAAAACGAAGAAGAATGTGATCGCTGGCGAACGAAGTCAGCAGCCCAAACTTGCGACTTTCTTCGCTGGCTCTTCTAGGCAACAGAAAGTCTCAACGGGACGATCTAACTCACCCCCAATTGAACTCGATGGAGATTCAGACGATGAACAGATCCGGCCTTCGTCTAGCCAAGCCAGCCGTTCCACCCAAGTCTCGGAAATAGCTAGCGCACTACCCTCTTCCCAAACGACAGATAGCGCGTCTAGCAAGGCTGCATGGTCTCGGCTGATGAAACCACCGGAACCTCCTCGATGCACTGTCCATAACGTTCTAACAAAGGAATATACCGTAAATAAAACTGGCCCTACTAAGGGCAAGAAATTTTTCTTATGCTCAATGTAAGTCCGAAATATCATTGGCCTGTCCCAGCATTGAAGGTTTTTCAGGCCAATGGGTCCGGGTTACGATTCTGGCAAGTCTACAAGACTTCGAGAAGAGGTCGATCCCAGATACCGTTGCAACTACTTCAAGTGGGCTAGCGACGTAAAGAAAGAAGGTCAGCAAAACTAGGTTTGGACTTGGATTGGACAATGTTGTCGTCGCATACATACATATCTAGGAGCTTTCTCAGCTAGTCGGACTTTCGTCGCTTGGATCACGCTTGCTAGTTACGACAGATGATTTATCTAGCTTCCTATGTAGTCCACTTGCAACGGGGCAATCATATTTCTTAGTTCTCCCTATGCCCACCACTTATACGCTCAATAATCCTGGGGTTGATAGGGGGAGGCTCAACGAACATCCTGTGGCCTTCAGTGAACAAATGATAGTATTGCGCAGAATGGGCCACGTACGGGGGACTTCGTTCTAACCCAAAGATCGGCATTGCCCAAAATCTCTTTGCGTTTCCCCATATTCCAAGGTCATATACCCGCTCATTCCAGCAAATAGGAAATGCGATGCCGGAGAGAGCCGCCGGAGCTTCTGGTGACTGCTGGATGCGATGACACAGATTTTCCACACTGAGGTTCGGTTGCGGAGCGCCATCCGAGACAGAAATGTCAGTTGGTGGAGCAATCCTGCCGCCTGGGAGCCAGAGGTAGCGCGTGGGCACTTTCGTCTTGGCGTGCCTTTGGCCTTGCAGCGCCTCAATGGTAGTCTGTCCCCTCAAAAGTCGAAATCCCATCTGTAGAGCGAGGATCTAGACCGTCAGAGATTGGTGAGCTCACTAAAGCAAGCTGGCATGTAGATCTGACTTACTATACAGAACCCGGCAAGAAACAGGGCCACTACCAATGTGACTGCTGCGCTGAAGGTGGGCGCCATAAATGGCAAACCGAACCGGCAGCGTTGAGGGTTAGGTGGTTCGTCAATTTCGGCCGCCCAGTACCCGAGAGCCGTTCCAAGTACCCAGCGTCCTCCCGGACCGCCGAAAACGACGTACGAGCCCCACCAATCCCACCAAAGCCGAGAACACCTTGGATCTGCTCGTGAGAGGGTATACATTGCGTATGCGCCATCTAATATAGGATGGATCACAGGCAAGGCCATAAGCCAAACGCCAAAGCCAGTAACGGTTAATAGTACTAGGAAGGCCTTGGACTGTCGGGCTGTAAGACAACTGCCCACCTAGTCATTGGGTTAGGGATACGTAAACCACCTACATGCGCCCGGACATACCCAAGGGCACTGGGCACCCACGGCAAACCGGGAGTCAGAACTTGTTGTAATATACGGTAGTGGCTACTCACATGATGGTCCCATTCCAACCGACATGTCTGACACGCTGAGCAATGATGTGCGCGAGGGGGTTTGATTCTTCCGCCACACTTCCCTCTGTTGCATTTGGACACAGCACCGTCTTTGGAGAAGCACTCATGGGCGTATTGCTTGAACCAGTCTTGTGCGATAGTGGGATCAATGGCTGGGGGTATGGCAGTGTCCACAGAAAGAGTATCGAGGCGATAATGAATAAAACGATGGCAATACTGAGAAGGATATAAAAGGCTGAAATTAAAGATTCTGTGAGTACGGACTCAGAGTTGCGTGTGCCAACTCACCAGCATAGTACGATTGCTGAGTATGGCAGCCGAGCCACCCAGCTACGAAACGAGGCCCGCGTTTGAGTGATATGTTTATCGGATGTGCGTTGACATCACCTTACCCCCTACTTCAAAAACGGCCATGTAAAGTCCCCAGCTTGTAAATATGGGGCTTTGGTGTCAATAGCATGGGCGTCAAGAGTACTCTTCACTAACAGGGAGAAAGCCACTACCGTCAGAGGCAGGACCCAGTCTATAAGGAGAGAAAAAGACATTTGGTTGGATGCCATCGTACAGAGCGAATTCCGAGTTCGGTCTAATGAGAGGTGCTGCTTAATGTTGGATCGAGACGAGACAGCATCGTCTGGAGACAGATTATGTCATCCGTCTCGTCTCGGCTTATCCTGGGCATTACAAAGCATGGCATGTATTTTCATGCGGTATGCCTGAGTTGCCTTCAGTGTATAACGAGCCAAATTAAATCGATACCGCAGACAAAAGAAATGCTACGTATCAGTCTTCCTCATCATCGCTCTTCGAGCCATGAAATCTAATGTTTGGTGGTTATCTGGCGTCGATCGGCGAGGTTCCACCCCCGTTGCGACCCTCGTTCTCCGAGCCGTCCCCGTCTCGAGTTTCGGAGTACGAGACGGGCCCTCGTCGACGCGAGACCGATGTTTCACGTCTCATTAATCGTCTCGTCTCAGTCCAACGCTAGTGCTGCTGAGCATGTGGTTGTCCGGGGCGAACTCAATGGTCATGCTAAGATTGGAAATTTGGACAAATAACAGTGTGTTTAAAAGCAAGAAAGGCCCGCAGCGGACGCAGGTCTAGAAAATCAACGATGGCATCCCATCGAAACCAGAACTGTAGGATCCCGCATAGCTATCACCATCGTCACTTTCATAAATGTCATCCGCGTAATCAGGGACCCAGTGACGACCAAAACCAGCACTGGCCATGAAAGCCTCCATTATGGCGGCAGTGGAAATCGATCTGGAAGCGACCAACTTGGCTTTGTGTCTCTCCATCATCTCATCCACCCCCTCCCTGAACACATGTGTAGTCCCGTTGTCATTGAGATGCTGATAAAAGCAGTCCTTCCCATACGGACAGAAACGTTTCTCTGGGGGGCTGGCGGCAAAATATCTACAAATGGCACGAGCGGGGTTAGGTCTATCCAAAAAGAAATCCGAGCGTAACTTACTTGCAGGAGATCCTACCAAGGGTAGCCTTGTATCCTTTAACGCAGCTCTCTCGCTCGGGGGAGTCTTTGGGAGTGAAACGGCTGGATGGTGTGATAAATTTCGATGGAGCCCGGCATACGGGGCACGTTTTGTTGGTGTTCGATAGGACAACATCGACGTCTAGTGAAAAATGGCGAGCAGCAGCACGAAACAAAAGTTATGCGGGTCCGCTCCAAAGGGTTTTATAAAGCTTACCTTTGCCCTTCGAGTTTCTCCAATCTTTAATGCACTTAGGAAGTAGACAAGTTGGTTTCTTAGGAGAACATTTCGAAGGGAACTAACTCACACTTAAGCAGAAAACATGGGAACATCCCGCTAGAGATTATCCCAGTTACCGCTCCACGCTAAATGTATAACAATAATAAAAACTCACTAAGCAAGCCGAACTGCGTCGGCTCCTCGAAACAGATAGAGCAAACCAGTTCCTCGACCTCTTCGCGCTTTGCTGCAGATTCATTGGCCGACGAGGTCGCCTTAACGGAGGTCGGCGTGACGTGACGATACCAACACTGATCTCCACGCCGACAATGACCTGAATTTAGTTGTTATTTAAAGCGACGTAACAACTAATGGTTCAAATTCAGCAAACCATTGTTATAGAACCGACAGATTTGGTTCGATTGTTGAGGACTTTGGCCCAGCTCAGGGCTGTGAGCATACCGACATGTACTACCAGCGCGGCAGCCGCCGGGATTCGAGAAATATCGACAGACTTGCCGCGGCGGTCTTGGGGTATTATTCATGTGGTAAAGCGTGCGAATACGATGCGGTGGTTGAATGAAACAAGAAACGCCCCCACACAAAGCCACAGGGCCCTTAAGACATGCAAACGAATTGGCAATGCGAGTAACTGCAGATAAGATAAGATCTCACGCCTTGGGTAAATCTGAGGTACGAAAAAGATTTTGAACCGCATATAAGACTATTGGGCACAGGGCTCTCATTCTTCTAATATGCGATCGTTCCATACGATACCGCATATCGGAACATATCCATGCACACTCATTATATGCGTGGTGCAGAAGTCCCGGATAGATCAAGTTCCTTGGGTCTGTGTTGTTCAGCTTCTAATTATACCTATCCTTTTACGCGAGGCGTGGTTTATTTCTCACCGCACTAGATCCTATGTACATCCCACGGTACTGCTTTACATCTGCATAATATCTTCCATTTTTTCAGTGTATATATTCACAGCATGTCGCGGCAGGTTCAAGACGCCATGAGAACCTAGATGTCGGGCATAACGTTAGCTAAGAACAGGAGTTGCCGGAGCCTGAGCTACGAACTGCAGATGGAGTAAGACCAAGGTCTTTCAACGTTTGGTTGAAATCGGCTCGAGTAAAAACTTTGCTGTAATTAAGTAGTGAGCTTTGCGTAGCTACAAAACGTTATGAAGTTGACACTCACCGGGGGAACGTAGTTGCGAAAGTTACTGTTTGGGACGATATTGCCGGATTCTGTGATTCAACGTAAAGGGCGACCTCGTGCAATGCTGGATAGTATACGGTTAGAAGTGCAGAGACGAGTCAGGACGCAAACTTACTGCTGTCGCTCGTCATTGTTGTAACAATAGGCGCGCCCCCAGATGCAAGCCGGATCTGGAGCCTGGTGTTCTTAGCCTCAGAGCTCTTGCCTCCCGGGGCGGCCGCACTGGCAGTGGTAGAACCGCCTACCCCGGCAATGTCGGGTTGTTGGTATTCGCGCCCCTAGAGTCCAAGTTTGAGCATGCGTGTTAAGCATATGGAGGAGTTAATAGTATACCTCTCGCAGTGCCTTTTCCTTTGCAGCTTTCTCAGCACGAACCTTTTTGTCAGCTTCGATTTGTGCACGAATAGCAGCCTTCGCCTTGGCATCATCGATCTTATCTACATGCAAGGGGTTAAATCGAGCTTGTTCGTCCTCATGGTACAATACCTTGCTTCCTCTGCCGAGCCTCTTTTTCGGCCTCTTTAAGCCTCAACTGTTCCTTAATATCGCCCATGTCCTGTCCGCCCTTCCTTCGAATGAACTCGTTCGCCTTTGCCTCTTTCGCTTCCTCGATAGCTTTGGCGGCGCGTTTCTCCTGCATACGTGCGCGCAGTTCTTCAAGTTTCTGTTTCTTCTCTTCCTCCGTAAGAGGTTTGATCTATTATGGACCCCGGTAAGTACTCATGTTATGAACGATCCGATCCGTTACCGCACCTCTTCCGTCGATTCCTCAAATTGGTCGTGACCCGATTTTTCGGCATGGAAGTTTGCGAGTGCGGTATCCCGGAATGTCTTCCCGCACTGAGAGCACTTGATAGACTAAAGGGGCGACAATACTATCAGAAACCACCTCAGAAGCCCCTAAGTACCACTCACATTGGCTACCCCACCTGAAGGAGCGGCTCCCGAGGATGAAGCGGCTCCCGCTGCTCCTCCAAACCGTGCTCGAAGTACTTCAAGGTCTTCGTCGTCCTCTCCACCCCCAGCAGCCGGTCCAGCAGGCTGAGCTGCCGCAATACTTCCTAGATCGGGTACAGGATTTCCGTCATTTTCGAGGATATGGTCCATTGCTGGCTGTAAACCAGCGTGGTTCGTTGCCTTTAACGCCCCTGCGTGCATAATGACGCGTTGTGTCAGAACCATGGGATACAAACTTACAGTCTACACGGTCAGCAGCGAATCCCATAGCAATCAATTGATCCCTGTCCGATGCCATGACGGAATATGCAAGTAAACCCGCTACGAATGAAGATGTGATTGGGGGAGGTGGCTAAGTACAACGCAAGCGCTTTGACTATTGCAAAAGGCTGAATTTGAAATGCGAAAGCGGGCCCAACATTAAGGTCGGCCGTGTTGACGAGCATACTATTGTATAAATGCCAATTAATCTCCAACATACTCACAGTACCAATGCGACCTCAACAATCAGGATTTTACCGTCAGGAAAGATCACTCCGTCAGGTCTGACTGTTGGTTTGTGGTTGAGTTGAATAAATTCCCTCCGAAGACTAGAAAAAAATCTACCCCCAGGCCCGAGCATATATTCGACATTCCAGTCCAGCAATCCCTGCCGAACCGCGCGCCATCCGAGAGCAGTATATGCTGGCATACCCATGTCCTAATCTCCAGCCCGCAACGCATCCCTAGACCCGAAACTATTATCCAAAAGCAACAGTCGAATGGCAGGAAGCATGCGAGATATGCGAGCCTCAGATCAGAACTTTTGGAGTATAGTTTTCCGCTGATACTGAAGGTAAAGTACGCCTACAGTTGAATATAACCCATTAAGGTGTCTAGCAGCGGCACCCCAACGGATATACCACTCGCTGGTCGTTGGGGAAGTCAGGCAGCCTCGATTCGACGTCACTCTCCCAATCCAATATCACCAAGGGCGAGAACCATTTGAGTAAGCGTGTTAAATAGGTTGACGAGCTACTCACTTGCTTGGCGGCCGCGATAATAATTTCTGGGCGGGGCACTGCGAGATGGTCAGCACCGTTCAACAAGAACCGTCCCTATAAAACCTGCAACATGTGAGAGAACGCGCACTAACACTCGGTAGCGTGTTCAGCCTCAGGATTCGCATACCCTCGAGTCGCACAGGCCGAATCTACCCCATAGTAGAGGGAGTGGAGGAATACCTTAAAAATCCGCAAATGAGCCAATATCAAACTCAGAACGGGCGCCTGCGTACCAGCGAGCGTACGTCCAGTAGAGGGCTCGCGAACGCACGGCCTTTATGGCCAGCCAGAAGGCGGCGCCGGGGTCTCTCTCAACTCGAGTACTGCACCGATAGGCTGGCGAGCGGAAAGAGCCCCGGGATATGATTCCCAAGCCAGTATATGCGTGAGGAAGTCAAGAGCATCAATCCCCAATTGAAGGACGTACTATCAAGTGAATTGTCGACGTAGAAAGCAAAGCGTACTGGACTGCAACACGCGAATGGGTGGAGGGAGGGGCTGATTTTCACAAGATAGGCGAGCGAGGCCATATGTATCTCCAATAGGGATCAGGAGTTCGGGTCGGAAAAACAAAGCCGGGCTGACCTGTCGCGCGTATGGCAACGACCAACCTGCCCAGAGAGACCATGAGGATCTCCAGAGGACATGGTGGATCGAAAACGCGGCATGTGAACTCGTGGTCAGGCGAAAAAATATATCCTTGGACCAGCTTGAGAGAGTTTGTGGAGTCCAACATCAAGTCGAGAGCATTTGCTATTGTGGTAAATACTTGCCCACAGTCCAAGCCCTAAGCCTGTCCTATAGCACAGTTTTTCAGTTGAAAGGAGAGAACCAAATCCGCCACTTGGTTGGGAAGTTTATCGCCTGAGGCGACAACAACAAACAGGGGCTACATCCATAGGCTGCCGGCTTCGACATTGACGAACGAGATTGCTGAAGTCACAAGACAGCGATTTTTAAATGCAAGCGAGTGAGAAAACCCATGAGGGTCGTTGTATCAGGACAGAAATAATGGGCGGGAGGTTAAGACTGAGCGGTCGAGGTACAGTTCAACCCGATGAGTAAGCGCCGATGTGTCGAGTGATGTTTGACGCCGGCCACCCGCCTCCCACTTGCTCACCATGAATATTGGGCGGCTGTCGACTAACCTAGGGGTCTTTCGAACTTGTTCACATAGTCGTCAAACCCAATTTCCTAAAAGATTTCTCTCGTTTTCACCTAAAAGGCTCTCCCCTCGCCACGATCACCATGGGCACCGACAGAACCCATCTCGACCAAACAGTGGCCGCCCCGTGCAACCAAGCTTCACGGAGGAGCTTGCGATGCCACCCTTGATTCGTCCTACCCTTGTGAGCTTGTCTTTGCTGCAGCCTGAATTGCATTGATCGCGCTCTTAGTTTGCCATCGGGCTCTCTGGGCTTGCGTATTACGCGGCCGGCACGGCCACTAATCGAGACACACAGTTTTGGGCCGAAAAGCTTGGTGCTGGGCAGTGGTGGAGAGGGCTCACAATCCCGGGAAGTCCCGAGCTTCAACGAGCCCGCTTGCTTGACCTGAAATATGTGAGTGCATGGTATGCCGTAGAGAGTGTACCTCGACTGACCGTGGTGCAGAGACTTACGGAGACCTTGACCTCTCTACGAGACAGCACTACCATGCTTCCCATGGCCGTTCGTCAATTCATCAATAGAGGTGCCTATATCGCGGCCAATAATTGGCTAAGTGCGGGAGAAGGACGCCGAACCACAATGGTGATTGCCTGTGAGTTAATCATACCTCTACTAAGGTTTACGGAAGTCATTGGACCCCACCAGCTTTGTGTGCTACCGTCTTCATCGCCTGGCAAATTCCGGTACTACGGCCAATCATGAACCGTCACTTCTTACACGACCCTCTTTCTGGTCGGTTCCATACTATGGCTACCAGTATATTCAGCCACTCAGCATTTATGCATTTGGCTTTTAATTCCTTGGCCCTCTTGTCATTTGGTTCGTTCCTATGATCGTTTACATAAAGTTACTCTTGCTGATGACGGCTCCAGGAACTGCTATGAGCTCTGTGTTGAAGAAACAACAAGCATCTGCACCCTCTGGCATGCCAGAATCTACTAGCACGTACCATTTCCTTGCATTCTTCTTGAGTGGTACGGCGCGCTCTTTATCTCTACTTGACAGTTTACTAATTCGGGCATGCAAAGCTGGACTTTTCTCTTCCTGCGTCTCTCATATCGTCGCAACCCGTATACGACTACCGATCCTTCTTCGAACACTTCTAGCCTCACCAGCTAAGGTCGACATTACCCCAGCAGCCGCGGCGAGCATGACGATCGCACCATCGCTTGGCGCATCTGGGGCCATTTACGCAGCGGTGACAGCATCTGCCCTCGCATTCCCCGATGCAAATGTGTCCCTTATATTCCTTCCATTTGTCTCCCTCCCGATTGGTGCTGGTGTTGGCGGAATGGTCTGTCTAGACATTATAGGCATCATCCGTGGTTGGAGGTGAGTGGGCTCCGATTAATTGGCGTATAATACTATAACCCCTCTTCAATGTAGAATGTTCGACCACTGGGCGCATTTAGGAGGTGCAGTCTTTGGGGTCGCTTACTACAACTATGGAGCCAATTTCTGGGATTGGGTCAGACGGCATACACCTGGTTCTCACCCCATCCCTCTCGAACGGGCACCACCATCTTCGTACGCCCGGTGATTAAATTATGTTTTATATAGCTATCGCACATACACACGCCCATCTCAATAGCTTTTATATAGAATCATATCATTACAATACGCGCTGAGATGCCTCATGAAGTATAATCACGTGAATAGCTCCCCAGTTGGCAGTGATTAGCCGTTTGGCCGTCACCCCGCCTTCATCCTCACTTAGCCTCAGGTCCTAGAACTCTCACGTTCTCAGAAGACGACATCGTAACCCCTGCTATGCCCCATCGAAGAGTTAAAATGAGCACTAGGCTCAAGTCCGCAGCCGGGGAAGACTTGACGTTGAAGCCAGAGTCTGAGACGTAGGTAATGTCACTAATCGTTACGCGCTAAATATGCCACTGATGCTTGTTTTTGTCAAACAGAGCTTTACAAATATTACTGGACCATAAACCCGCCTATCCTCCTCTGGGTAGGCCCATGAGGTTTCCTCGTTCGCGTCAGGCTGCGGTTTTGGTGGCACTTTTCGTCGGAAGGCTGGGGGATATATATGTGTTGCTTAGCAGGTGAGTTGGGAAGCCCTTAAATTATCCTGTGGATCAACTCCTTTTCGTTAGGCGTTCGATGGGCCTAAGAACGTATGAGGGTGATACCTCATTGCCAGGAGGACGGATGGAACCTAACGACCGTTCGGTCGAGGATACTGCAGTAAGTTTCAAAATGACTGACTATAGGCCAACGGACTACTGATATGTCCCATAGCGAAGGGAAGCCAACGAAGAAGTGAGCGCTTTGAGCTGAACGTCCCGGGTAATATAATAACACAATTGCAGATTGGTCTCCCAATAGATAAGCGACGAGTGCCCCTGCTTTGCATATTGAAACCATTTTGTAAGCGGGTTTCCCTCTGTTGCCCAGTCCACTTCTAACTTATAATGTAAAACCAGTGTCAGGAAATAATTTGATTGTCACTCCGTGAGCATCTGCGTTGTTGCCAGCGTCCAAATCACGGCCAACTTTTTTTATCCAGTGTTGTCGTTCTCATTAAAGACCAATCTCTCAAACCGAAACTCAACGCGCCAGAGGTTGACCTTCTGTTCACCCATCCGCTCCGGGCATGCCTCTACGAAGAGCCACCCGCAGACCTCTTTCCTCTTGGGTCCAACCCTCCAGCGGGTGGGTCCATTCGATTAACACACCCCCCACACGCCTCGTCTCCCCCCGCAAAGCAAGAGACTCCAAGCGTCAAAGAAGACGCCAAACCTTTCAAGCCTCGGCGAAAACAGCTCTTCTTTACAAGGAGCAAAAGATTCTCGGTGGAGGCACACAAGACGAAACCGTCACCGGCGTACCTACCACCAGAGCAACCCGAGGTGGCGCCATATCATTCGTACGTAGACGTTATGTGGGGAACCACAAAAACACCTGTGCGCTTTCACCGATTCTTAACGGGCCGAGAAGAACAGGGCGTCAAACCGATCTTTGGACTTACTGCGTATGTATTAATACTTCACCACGTTCACCAGCCAAGCTAAATTTTATGTTCAGGTCTATCCTGCTCCATGCGGCAATGGTCGCGTACCACCCACAACAACCGGATTTCGCGGTGCATGCGCCAGACCAGAGGTCGACAGAACAGAGGTTTGACACGGCCATGCGGACAATACCTGTTCTACGCGAGGCAGCTCGCGCTGAAAGGCTGAAGGAGTGGGGTCCTTGGGATGACGACAAAACATTGCTTAAGAGCAAGTTATGATATAGTATGGTTTTGAATACCACAAACCACATTGTATTTCTTGGTTTCACAACAATTCTAAATTCTAAATATCATTGCTATGCTGGTCAGTGGCTGGAACTTTATCTGAACCATTTTGTTACTACTCCGCACTATCTCCGCTCCATTCTCGAACACCACATTTGGCTTGCTGTACGGAGTATCGGTTAGAATCTGGGCTTGGGCCGAAGCATTGTTGAGGTTGAGAGCGATAAGGAGAGTCTTGTCGCCGTCAGTCCAGGTTGTTGCGTCGATACGCTGTGCATTTGACACGCGAGGGCGGCCGACGACGCTCCTGCCCCCAAGGATGTATGGAGTAAGAGCCGAAAACGCTTTTGCCAACGGAGAAATGCTGGGTCGCATAAGTGGGTCTTCAGGGTGATCGTTCCATGGCATGATGCCTATAATTGTCAATGAATGCCACTGATTGTCCAGAGCCATAAATCAACACTCACCAAGGCTGCCGTGATTAATTGCCAACAGACTCTGTAGAACAATTTCCTCCGCACTTGGCCGCCTCGACCAATAACTAGAAATGCTTCAATTAGCTACGCATATACTCTACTCCTCGAGCTTAAACCATACCTCTCCGGTCCAAATGCCTGTGGTACACCCCACACAACCGTCTCCCTCGCTCTCCCTTCCCACGCCAACCGCTCCCGGAACGTGTCAGTTCGTATAGAAATGTCTTCCAGTTTGCCTTCACAGTTGTCGCATCCACAATCGCCTATTTCAGGTGTGCAGGGCGTGTTCCACACGGTGGACCAGGTTGCATTAATCCCAATTGGGTAGGCATCTTGAAGAATGATTTGGGAATGTGTAGTGTATTCGGTGAAATAGTAGTCAGCGCAGTTGAGAACCTATAGGATCGGTGAGATAGACAGGGGACTAAATTTAAGGTACGGGGGGGGGGCATACTAGGGCGATAGGGCGGTAGCCGTCGAGTTCGTTGATAAGGTCTGCAGCCTTTCGAGGTGCGTCCAGTGCGTCTCCCCAACCATCTGGTCTATGCAAATGTTAGTACTCACTCCAAGATGCTAGGTTAAACTACGCGAACTTACTCGTCAGCTGTGTACCAGGCAAGCAAGTTCTTTCTCTTTTTGACTGCCTCGACCTGGGCCCGCACATTCGTAAGGTTTTGATAGTCCCTAATATCACTCGGTTTCAGTAACCAAACCATCCCTGGTCAAAGCAAAAACTTACCATCGCATATCATAAATTAACCACAAGCCTAGTTCTTCCATCCGATCCAGTACGAGTTCCAGCCCTGTCGTGTTGCCGAATACGGGGCTAGGGTGTACGAGGTTGAACCTGTAAACCGTCGTTCACCGCTCCCAAAATAATGAATAAATGGATGAAAAATAACTTACCCCTGCTGCTTAATCTCATCCAGAACCGTCAGATTCTTGTCCAAATATCCATCAAATGATGTGTAGAACCCAAACGGCAAAACTGGACCCTTCTCCTCTTGTCCCGCAATCAACCCACCCGTACGTCCATCCATCTGAACAACTCCCCCAATGTCTTTCGGGACGGGCGGCAAATAATATACACTGCTGCTGCCGTGAAACACTTTCCCGCTCTTGGCGGACGTTGCACTGCAAGTCAAGTTGTACGCACCCCGTCGGGGTGCGATCCCGACTCTCACCCAGTCAAACGCCGGAGTTTGGTTCTCGGCGCCAATAAAAAGAGAGACGTCGGAAGCCACAGTGTGTCCGTCGAGCTGAACCGTGACATGGAAGAGCGAGCCGTCGGCAGGGGCAGAATACGCGGCACCGGGCGTAGTGTTCACAACGGAGGCAGAGAGAAGGACCGAACCCGCCGCGTCGAGACCAGAAACGTAGGGCCGAAGCGACGGCCAACATTCAAATCGGAGGAGAGGGGAGGGGGAAGCGGGAGGGACTGGGAAGTTTCCACCAGGAGACCGGGCAGGCAAACCCGGTCTAAACACCGGATATGTGAGACAGGCTCAGAGACAGATGGACAGAGCTTACTTGTAGTACTTCCCGCACCTGCGAGGTCGTTAGAAAGCTAAATTATGCAATAAAACGATGACTTACCAGGTATCCTGCGCGCTCACCGCAAGCACAAATACAACTGAGGCGACGAACATAAACCCTAGAGCAACCATTGCCGTCGATCTAGGGTGAGGAGGGCAGACGCTCTGCTTGGCCTTTTATCCTCGTGCTCAGCCATTGGACTAAATGACAAACTTCCTTGCGCGATTCGGTCGTGCCGCTAGACAGAAGAGAAGGCGAAGAGCGGTGGACCATGTGCTAGTGGCTCGTAACCCATTATTCAACCGCTAGCGGTGGTCGATATGTTCATTCAAACACACATTCAGGCTGATGGAGCTAGGTTCGGCTGGCCAGGTCGTGGTCGGGCCAAGTCGCTTGTTGTGGACAGACGCTGCACCAAGCCAGCACGCGGTAACAGCGACTTCGGGAGCCCCGTTTTCAGCCACTCTTTGGCGCATTGCGCTAGACGCATCGCAGCATTTAATTAAATGCAGCAGAAGGCCTTGGCTGTAATATATCCAACCAGGCGGTTCAAAGGAATCCAGACTCCAAAGGGCCCAGGCGCAAACACGAATAAGCCAACCGGTTGAAAGGCTCGAGGGCTGGGGTCCTCATTATGATAGAGATAGGCATAATCTACACTCCAATTAGCCGCATCACTCAACATCGTCGCGCAGTATCGGCGTCAAAATATCACAGCTATACTACTCAGCGGCTGAAAGTTTATCTGGACCGCACTGCCATCATGCGCTATCACTACACCATTTTCGAATACAACGTTTGGTTTGTTGTGCGGAGGGTTGATCGAAACCTGGGCTTGGACGGACGCGTTGTTAAGATTGAGAGCGACGAGGAGAGTCTTGTCGTTGTTGGTCCAGGTTGTTGCGTCGATACGTTGTGCACCAGATACGATGGGGCGTCCGACGATACTCTCGCCTCCGAGGATGTAAGGTGCAAGGGATGGAACAGCTTTTGCGAGTGGAGAAATGCCAGGGCGCATAGTTGGGTCTTGCGGATGGTCAATCCATGGCATAATACCTAGAATCATGGATGAATGCCACTGGCAGCTGAACTCCATAAAACTATCACACACCGAGACTCCCATGATTAATCGCTAGCAACATCTCCAAGGCGAGTTCTTGCGGAGTAGGCTTCTTTGCCCAATAACTACAAACAGTTCTTTCAACCACGCATATACCCCATTTCACGGGCCTGTTCCATACCTTTCCGGTCCAAACGCCTGGGGCACACTCCACACGACCGCTTCTTTGGCTCTCCCTTGCCACGCCAACCGTTCCCGGAACGCATCAACGCGGATAGCAATATCCTCCATCTTTCCCTCACAGTTGTCGCACCCGCAGTCACCTACTTCAGGTGTACAAGGCGTGTTCCAGACCGTAGACCAAGTTGCGTTGACCCCGACTGGGTATGTGTCGTGAAGAATGATTTGAGAGTTTGCGGTGTATTCAGTAAAGTAGTAGTCGGCGCAGTTGAGGGCCTAAAACAGCAAGTTGGGTATAAAAACAGCCTTGATACGCAAAAGACGCACCAGAGCAACAGGTCGATAGCCGTCGAGCTCATTGATGATGTCTGCCGCCTTTTGAGGTGCGTCCAATGCGTCCTCCCATCCATCTGGTCTGACCCATGTTTAGCTCCCGCCGTACCAACTTGAACATCCAAACTTACTCGTCTGCCGTGTACCAAGCAAGCAAGTTCTTTCTTTTCTTGACTGCCTCGACCTCGGCGCGCACAGCCGTAAGATTCTTATACGACCTGCATGAAACGCATTCAGTGAACAAACTACCCCCAAGAACAAAATACTCACCACCGCATATCATAAACTAACCACAAACCCAGTTCTTCCATGCGGTCCAACACGAGTTCCAGCGCTGTCGCGTTATCAAACGTCGGGACGGGGTGAACCATATTGAACCTACAGATCATAAGCTGTTTATTGGCCACGGAATGAACGAAACAACCCACCCCTCGTTCTTGATCTCATCCAACACGGTCACATTCTTTTCCAAATACCCCCCAAACGATGTATAAAACCCAAACGGCAAAACTGCAGCCCTCTTCTTCCCCTGTCCCGCAATCAACCCACCCGTACGTCCATCCGTCTGGACAACCCCGCCCACATCCCGAGGCACAGACGGCAAATACTGCACACTTCCACCGCTACGAAACACCCTCCCGCTCTTGACAGACGTCGCGCTACAAGTCAAGTTGTACGCACCCCGTCGGGGAGTGATTCCGGCTTTTACAAAGTCAAAGGCAGGCGTTTGGTTATCGGTGCCGATGGAGAGGGGGACGTTAGAAGCAACAGTGTGCCCGTCGAGTTGAGCCGTGACGTGGAAGAGCGAGCCGTCGGCAGAAGGGGAGTATACAACGCCAGGTGTGGTGTTTACTGCACTAGCAGAGAGGAGAATCGAGCCCTTGGTGTCGAGACCAGAGACATACGGCCGAAGAGACGGCCAACATTCGAACCGGAGGAGAGGTTCAGACGATGGGGACGGAATGGGGAAGTTTCCGCCTGGAGAGCGGGCAGGTTGGCCCGGTCTGGACGACAAAGCGTGTGAGACGGGTTCAAAATGATAGACTAACAAAACCTACTCGTAGTATTTTCCGCACCTGTACCCGACGGTCAGAAACTCAAAGCAAGACGAGATGGGGATAGCTCACCAAGTCCCCTGCGCGCTCACAGCCGGCACAACCTCCAACGGTGCTCCTCTCCACACCCCGACTACTGCCCACCGGAACACGACGGAGGCGACGAGCGCAAACGCTATAGCAACCATCGCTGCCCGACGACCAAGGACAGGGGGAACGGGCCTCTCGCTGGTCGGCACCCCGCTGGACTTTTTATCCTCGAGCTCAGCCTGCATTTCAGTGAACAACAAACAGCCCCAGTGGCTTCCTAGCGTGCTTCGGTGCTGCCGGTAGACCGAAGAGAAGGCGAGGAGCGAGGGACCATGTGCTAGCGCTTGACACGTCCGGCTCGACTGTCAATTCGTTCAAGCGGGACTGCGGTTGTGTTAGAGTCGGGTTTAGCTAAACAAACGCCGCATTGTCTCAAAACACATGCAATGCAAAACTAGTCGATCTATTGTAAACAGCTGGGTTTAATATACATACAGAAAATATCTGTTAAAAATGCATAATGCAAAGCATGTGATGTCCGTTGTTGCTCAAGTACGCACGCAGGGTATCTCTCCCACCACTCCACACCCACTCGCATCAGCCTAGAGCAATATCGCACCAAGCATCCCCGCGCCCACCGCTGCCACTATTGACATTCCAGTACTGCCCCCTCCCACAGCCCCGTTGTTAGACGCGATCCCAGTCGCAGTCACCGGGCTCGACCCAATCGTCGCACTCGGCAACGAGCCGCCTAGTCGATTCTGTGCAAGCGCGTTTGAGCTCAAGTTGGCGAACCCGACACTCGGCGGGTTGAACCGGTACACTGAGTAGACGTTCTTGAGGAACGTGTCGCCGACGATCCATTGTGGGGCAGACCCGGACAGGCTGAGCGAGAAAAAGGCACCAACGCAGAGTGAGCTCGACGCGCGCATGAGCAAAAAGTCGGCGGGGTTGATCGACCAGGTGCGGGACGAAAACGTCATGGTGATCGTGACGGATGTGGAGCACGGGTAGAGGTAGTATCCCTCAAGGTCGCCCGTGCCGGGCTGGGAGTTGGGGATTTGGGCAAAGATGGCCGCAATGGCGTCCGGGGGCCCGCCGACGAGGGTGGTGCCAGTGTCAATCGCTGCGTTGACGCTGCCAGAGAGAATGTTTGCGCCGTTGACGGCAAGACCGGTGAGGGGAATGAGCCAGTAGGATTCTTGGCCGCTGGGAATATTAACATAATCAATATCGCCGGTGTACAAGTTGGTGTTGGTGCCCCCCATCATAAACTCGCCTCCTGGCTCTTGTGCCTTGGCTCCGTTGATGTCGATAAACCGGGTCAGGAAGAAGGACATGACCGGCTCGGTCCATTGAGTGCCCCGAGCCAGAGTCTGCCACATTGGAGTCGCACCCGAGGCTGCAATGGTGCTCCAGCCGAGGCCCATGAGGCCGGAGATGGGGCTGGAGAGGAGGCCGCTGGAGACCTGGTCCGCCAAAGCGAATGTCTGGCCGGTGACCTGGAAACCGGCCATCTGTACCGAGTCGCTGCCAAGCTCGCCCGCGGCTTGGCCTGACCCGTATCGAATGGCAAACGCCGTGGTCAAGCTGGGTAAAATATCTTAGCATGATTCCCTTCTTCGAATTGGAATTGCTTACTTTCGAAATGTGCTGGAAGCAGAAGCGTCGAAGGTGGGAACACCACGGCAACCCGTGAAACAGGTTGACGACGCAAGCCAGAGGTCGGAGGAGCCTGAAAGCCAGGTTAGCCAGGTCCAAATGAGAGATGCAAGTGCTCACCAGTATCGAGGATGACATTAAAGGCGACCGGGGGCGTCCCGACCGCTATGGAACCATAATATGAAGAGTCCGTTCCCTTGTTCACCAGGTCGTTGATTCCACTCGCACGCTTGCGCGTAGAGCCTGACCACTTGTCGTTTAACCATTTCCCTTGAGACTTTGCCCAAGCCAAATCGTGATCACGTTTAGAGAGCTGCCGCCTCGTTAGGGGTACTGTGACTGGTTTAGCAGGCGCAGGACTGGGAGCGGCCGAGACACCGAGAGCAAGCAGGGAAACAAGTGGGGCGGACCAGATCATTAGGGTGTTGTGGTAGTAGGATGCTTTGACCAGCAAGGCGGGGTACTTATACGAGACAACTGAGCCAAGGAGTGACGATGTGGAAAAGAGGATGACCGACTGCGCAGGTAGGACCCCGACTACGCCCCACTAGGCGCCGAGACAAGAATAGACCCTGGCATATTAGGTGCATAATCTGACACGTTGAAATTAATCCTTTCTTTGAATCGTCCAAAAATGCTCAAATATTCATCGCACCTATTGTAGGGCTGTAATTATTACTAGAGGTCGCTACCCACCCCGGCCTGTTGGTGCCAGGGGGTCGTGTGCTTGGCAAACGTGGGACACAACGTAAACGATCGTATTTCATACCCAAGTCCGCACCAGCCGAGGCCTGTGGATTCCAACTTATTCTATGCTGTGTTCCCGCAGCAACGAATCTTCCTGGAGACTCTGGCTGTGTGCAGGTTGCTATACTAGCCCGCGGCGAGCTCACACGATTTGACGACGGCGTAGTGCGACCGGCGCAGCGACGGATTTCGTCTTCCAGCGGCCTCCAGCTCCTTGGCGCTGAGGCACCAGGACGCCGATTGACGTCAAGCATGCCCCAGGATGACATCGAAGACACCATCACGCCTGTCAGCGTACCTCGGGTACCTGGAGGGCTTGTTATTCTGCCGCCGGGCTCGGTGCAGGTGGTAGACGCAGATGAAGAGGTGGGCCAGCTAATATCACCGGATAGGCTGCATCTTATCCTATTACAGGTCTTTCTACTCTACAGCCGGTCATTTGAGAACAGGGACCAAGACGGCATTCAAGGGCTTGGCTCCGTCGATTCTCTGGCCAATACTCTCGCCCTGAGTCTCACCTTGCACCCTGTCGATCAGCCATTAGTTGAGCGCCCTGCAAAGGGCCGGAATCGACATGGCAAGTCTCACCGGGTGAGCAAAGACGAGCGCGAAAAGGTTGTAGAAATCCAAGTATTTCAAGACGTCACTGGCCTGCGGAGCCGAAAGGGCGACACCGGTAAGGACGATACATTGGTCATCATGTCACGTTTCACCAACAGGTCCCGCAGGCAGCGTCGTTTGGCGAGCAAGGTGAGCCACTCCAACCGTGACGTCAAGTCGACCTCACATTCAGCCTCGATCAAGCGTCCACCTAGCCCGACTTCTCCTCCAACACTATTTCTTCCCACCCCTGCCTCCAGACTCGGCTCTTCTCAATCCCGCATTGCTCGCGAGTGCACACATAGTCGAGCTTGGCAGCGGCACAGGCATCCTCGGATGCGCGCTGCCCCCTCTTCTCTCAACTACTGGGCGCATTACCCTCACGGATTTACCAGAGCTTGTTCCGCTCCTGCGCAAAAACGCCAAGTCCGACAAAGTCTCCGTCGAGGCCCTTGACTGGACGTGGCCCATCCTGCCGTCGTTTAGTGCCGACTTGGTGCTGTGTGTTGATTGTATCTACAACACCGCACTCGTTCGGCCGCTAGTCAGAGTGCTGTCAGCGTTTGATGCGCCCGTGTTCGTTCTCATTGAATTGCGAGACGAGGACGTGGCGAGGGCGTTTCTCGAAGAGTGGCTGAACTGGGAGGCTACCTCGGCTGGCGACGATCTCGACAAGAAGTTTCAAGTATGGCGCGTTGCGGACGGCCTGTTGGATCCTCATTTTGCGGCTTGGGTCGGCTGGAAGACATAGGTTCATCGACTTTTGTTGCCCCTTTCAAAATGTTTCCGTTCTTGCCACCGAGGTCGTGCCGCTGTTTGTTCCAGGACGTTCTAAAGTATGCGAGCCCTGCATATCGGGCGCTGACTGAAGGTAGCGCCGGCTACGATTTCCATATATGGCAACTGGTTCACGCATCAGTCAGTGCCGTCGGCTAACAGTCGATGCGCGCAAGCTCCGTAACCGCCCCGCACGTTGTCTCGCCGCAGCTGAGGCAGCAACGACAGCTAGAGAACAATGTTCCATATCTGCCACTTGGCTCACTGACGACCCCGCCTCATTTGGCGGCAGTCCTCCCACGCTGATCAAATACAAAAGGCAACTACCCGCCCCGTCTTGTTATAGTGTCTTCTTATTACGCCCCTCACTGCATCTGTCAGCAGCCGACGCTGTACTAGCACCTTCCCTTTTGCCCACCACGGTTCCGCATATAAAAACGTGGGCCTTCCGCGCTCTCCTTTTCACCATGCCCTTCTCTCTAGGACGTGCTCTCTCCCAGCTCACCCACCACACTACATCTAATCCCGCACATATCAAAATGGCCGCCGCTGCGCTCTCGCCTGCTCACCCCAACGTGCGCTTTGTCCCGCGCCTCTCTCATGACCGCGGCCACGCCGACCACGGTGCGTCTTTACAACTGATCCTCGTAGACTCGACTCTAACCCGATTGAATTGGCGGAACAGGCTGGCTCAAGACCTTCCACACCTTTTCCTTTGCCATGTGAGCCACATTCACTTCATGTTCTAGATTTCAGCCCAACTGACCGAGTCTGAAAACACAGGTACTATGACCCTAAATTTGAGGGCTATGGCTCCCTGCGTGTGATCAACGAGGATCGAGTTGAGCCCACCGAGGGCTTCGGCACCCACCCCCACCGCGAGATGGAGATCTTTTCGTACATCGTCTCTGGCGAACTCGAACAGTATGTTACCCTCTATTGTTCCGTCCAACCTGCGCTCGTGTCTCATCTCGTTTCTTCTTCCGTCACATAGCAAAGACAGCATGGGCAACACGGAGATCATGAAGCGCGGTGACGTGCAAATGACGAGCGCCGGCACTGGTATTCGCCACTCCGAGTACAACCGCAACACCAAGGAACAGGTCCACTTTCTCCAGATTTGGCTCCTCCCGAACAAGTCCAGGCTCACGCCTGCGTACTACACGCGCCATTTTACCGATGCGCAGAAGCGTGATACACTCTTGAAGGTCGTCGCGCCTGTCGATGCCGAAGGTATCAAGGACGAGCGCGAGGGGAGCGGGCCGGCCCCCGTGCACGCGCAGTTGTCGGTGTATGCAACCATCTTGTCGCCCGGAAACACTGTGACGCACACGTTCCCGGAGCCTGGGGCTGGCCAGACCGCGCGCAAGTCGTTTGTGCATCTTATCCAGACCTCGGGGTGAGTCGTCTCGTTGTTTCTATCGACGGCTAGCTCTGACACCCGAGATAGCTACAACCACAAGCACGCGAATGGTGCGACGGTCAAGCTCAACGGCGGGCTCGAGCTCCGCGAGGGAGACGGCGCGTTTGCAGCTGCCCCCAAGGATGAGCTGATCGAGATTACCAACACTGGCGACCGCGACGCGGAAGTCCTCGTCTTTGACCTCGAGTAGATGTATCGATATTTCTTTCCCAGCGGCTTTTTATTGTATTAATGACCGAACGCCTGTACGCATAATTCAAACTATAAAATGGGACTTGGCCAACTTCTATACAGGTGCGATATGTTAGAGTGGGCGAAGGTTAGGTTCAGGGGTGGGCGTGTTGTCGAGGATCTTGTTGATTTTCTCGCGCACCTGCGGCGCAAGTTAAAACCAGTCGGATGGAGCTAGAGTTCACGTACCTCTGGTGTGATCTTCTTGACGACCTCTAGTGCCTTGAGGTTCTCAATCAATTGTTCGGGTGTACTTGCACCCAGGATAACCGTTGATGCCTGGTAGAATATGATTCTTTGGTTATTCAAGTTCCAGCAAAGGCATTCGAGGTCCAATGCGCTTACATTCGGGTGGGAGGCAGCCCAAGCCAACGCGAGGATTGCGACCGAACAGCCCAATTCTAGTAGGCGCATACATTTCAGTCTTCCCTCGGATCCAAACACACCAATTCACCTATTTCGGCAAACTTGGTCAACTCTTTGACCTTCAAGAGCCTTTGTTTTCCCCTAGTTTCTCCCCCATGATTAGCCTGCAGAGTTTTTTTCCCACAACGGGTACGTACTCGTCCTGTGATAGCTTTGCGATGTGGTCTTTGAAGAACACCGAGTTCGTAGCAAACCGACTGCCATCCGGAATTCCGTCGTTGTATTTGCCAGTCAAAATACCGGACGCAAGAGGGCTCCAAATCGTGGTACCATATCCGTACTTGTCATACAGATACCTGTTGGTTCATAGGCGGTCACGCAACTGAGGCGGTTCGAGTAAGTAGAGACCCACTTGTATTCGGATTCAAAGCGTTGGCGATGGAGGCAGCTGCGATTCAAAGATGAGAGAAATGAACATGGAGAATGCACAGATGCTCACTTGTATTGCGGCTGCTCTGCAATAGGCGCAATAAGCTTCAAATCGGACGCAACATGGTGGGCCTCTTCAATCTAGCGAGCACTCCATTCGGACGTTCCTGAGTGTTGGGTCAGTTGCCCAGAGTCGGCGTCGAACGATTGCTATTATACACACCCCAATAGAAAGCTTTGCCCGAGTTGATCAAGTAGTTGAAGGCGCGGACAATTTCTTCCATCGGTACAGTGGGATCAGGACGATGCGCAAACACAACATCGAGGTAATCGGTACGCAGACGCTCGAGTGTTTCGTTCATGCCCTCGAAAACACTGAGAAAGCGAGTGAGTATGAGTTAAATATGCCGACACTATAGAGTACACACTGTTTGCGGGACAGCCCCTTGTCATTGGGTCCTTTTCGATCAGATTGCCCAAAAAATATTTTACTTGTCAGGACAAGGTCTGAACGACGAATACCAAGCTCTTCGATAACACGCCCCCTAGCGATTCCGTGAGTTTCATTCGTCAAATGGTACATATATGCACTTACACTTCGCGCTCGCTCTCCCCCTTGGAGTAGGATTCCGCCAGATCAATCATATTTATCCCTGAGTTGATGCTCAAGTAACCGTACGCCAAGCTTTTTCGCTGGAAACCCAACTTACCGCTTTCAAAAGCAAGTTTTACGATTTCTTTGACAGGATCGCCTTTGACCGTCCCCCCAAACGTAAGCCACCCGCCCAGCAAAAATACCGGTACACGGAGACCAGATGCTCCCAAGCGGCGAAACTGCATGTCCTTTGGGCTGGTACCACCATTGCATGTTAGCTCTACGAATGTCGTATCCTCCGCATGCTCACTCATATTCGACCTTGACTTCGGAGTTCTTAACGACCATTGTTGTCGCGCTGGTGGTAGCAATAGTTGAGGCTGGGTGATCTGTGCGGATCTTCTTCCATTTTCGCGGATATCGCCGTGCTTCGTCAATTTTGCCATCGAGGCCAAGTGTGGCGGGCCGTAGGCAGGTCATATGAGATGACGCGATACTGTACGGAGTCACATTTTTTCACGTTTATCGTACCTAGTGACTGATTTGGGCCAACATAGCGCGAGATTGTTGTTTGACTTTATCAAAAGCTGTATCAATACCCCCCAAAAGCTAGACTCGCTCAAAACGGCGAGGCTTACCAAGTGGGCAAGATGCCAGCCTCTTCATCGTGCAGTCAGTTTGAGCAACGATTCGACGTGAGTGCGTGCCTGTAACTAATCGCAGGATAGGGGGTAGTCCGAGAGAGCCAAGTTGACATCCGCAAAAATCAAACAAGGGGCACGTGACCATGTGTAGCTGTACAGTTCCCCCTATCTCACCTGCCCCCCGGCGGGTCCGGTACCATTCGAGAAGACACATGTCCAAGATCCCCAGCCCAGATATACGCGTTGGACTCTCGGATACAAAGAGTAAATGGGGTTATATGGGGCTTGTTTTCTAGCAAAACTGCGGCCCTCTCCAACACCCCCCATGATACTTACATTCCCGCTTGGGCATTCTGGACCGCACGTTAGCGAGTTTGAACTCAGCAGGACAGTACTGGTGACTCCAGGAATAACCAACTGCCGAGATATACATCAGTTCAACCAGAAGTATTCCCGATATAGTCATTATACATAGAGCGTTGAGCAAACGAGCAAACGACTCGGTACCCCAACCACTTCGGGTATACCCCTGCCCATATTTTGATTGACACGGTCACAAAAAATCTTACAACTCGCGCATATATTTCTAACGGAATGAATACAAGGGGTTCAATCGGTATTTGGTTTACAGAGCACGCAAATTAGGCTCCGGCGTTGGGGCATTGTCGAGGATCTTGCTGATTTTCTCTCGCACCTAGAGGAAAAAGATATAAACCTTTCTGGCTTGCACCTGCCAGAGTGTCATCACGCACCTCTGGGGTGATCTTCTTGATCACGTCTAGCGCCTTCAAGTTGTCAATAATTTGTTCTGGTTTCGTCGCTCCCAGGATAACGGTTGAAGCCTACGCCAAAACGTCGGTCTATGCGGTATAACATCATTGGGGTACCTTACGTTAGGGTGGGAAGCAGCCCAAGCAAGTGCAAGGGTTGCTACAGAGCAGCCAACCTCTAAGTATACATCCACGTCAGCCCGCAACTTCGGTACCCTGATATGAGTTAACACTCACCGTTCTCAGCAAATGCCGTGAGTTCCTTGACCTTGTCTATCTTCTTCTGGCCGCTGGACGTTACAACGAGTCAGATTTCGTAGTCATGCTCATTCGGTAAAAGACGCACTCTTCTTTAGACAAGCTCTCAACAGTGTCCTTGAAGAACTCCGGGTTCGTATCGAACCGACTACCTTTCGGGATGCCATTGTTATACTTTCCAGTTAAAAGGCCGCTCGCAAGTGCGCTCCAGATGGTGGTACCATAGCCATACTTCTCGAAGATGGGCCTTGGCGTCATCATTAGCTGCTATAAATGCATGAAATTTCACACGCGCTTACTTGTACTCGACCTCGAAGCGTTGGCGGTGGAGGCAACTATGGCGAATGTAAGGCTCAGAGCAACGCGAAAGGCTGAAACTGGCGTACTGATACTGGACTTGCTCGGCAACCGGGGGAATCAGATTGAGGGCACGGGCAACGTGGTGCGCCTCCTCGATTTGACGGGCACTCCACTCGGAAGTACCTATTAAGAGGTTTAATACAGAGCCAGGAAGGTAGATAAACCGGCCTCCTTACCCCAGTAGAATGCTTTTCCCGCGTTAATCACGTGGTCAAATGCACGAACAACTTCCTCCATTGGCACGGTGGGATCAGGGCGATGTGCGAAAATGATATCGACATAATCGGTACGCAAACGCTCAAGAGTTTCATTCACCCCTTCGACGATGCTTTGCACCCAACTGTAAGATCCCTGGGTGGGGTCGCACTGGAGCATGTACTTACTGCTTACGCGACAACCCCTGGTCGTTGGGTCCCTTGCGGCCTAGGCCGAAGAAGATCTTGCCCGTAATGATCAGGTCAGAGCGGCGGATGCCGAGTTCCTCGATGACACGGCCGCTACGTTTGGATGTTAGTTTCCTAGCACATCTCATCTAGTGGGGGGGAAAATTGGGAGCCTACATTTCGCGTTCACTATCCCCACCGGCATAACCCTCGGCTAGATCGATCATGTTGATACCTAGTGTGTCGATATAGTTGATCAGTGCACCAAACTGTTGCCGCTTCCCCTCACCATTATCAAACGCGGTCTTCACGATCTCCTTGACTGGATCTCCTTTAACAGTTCCTCCGAACGTTAGCCATCCGCCGAGCGAGAAAACGGGAACACGCAGGCCAGCCCTGCCGAGACGACGGAACTGCATGTTCTTGGGGCTGGAGGCCTATTATTAGATGCACTCGCAATACAATGCGGCAATAACACTTACTCATATTCGACCTTGACTTCAGAGTTTTTGACGACCATTATTGAGGGCAGCCGGTTGTAGTTTTGCAGAAAGGGAGAAGGTTGGGATGGTAGTCATCGCAGAGGGATCGCGTCATTTATATGCGTGTCGTTGATCTTTGGACAAACACCTGCACACGGCCGAAACAACGCCGCGATGATCGAGGCTGACTGAACATTTCTGTTGGAATTTCGCTGTATGATGGTGGAGGTGGAGGCATACGTGAGATTATGAGGATCGGATCAAGGTCGGCTGCGCGTGGCGGGTGTTATTTATGTCGATTGACCCAATGCAAGCTAAGGATGTCCCTCAGTGGAGTGCGTACGAAGTCCAAAGTTAATTAATCGCAGAAATATCAAAAAATGCAGTACATCGAACCCATAGATCTAGCTACCCGCGCCCATCAAGTCGCCATTTAGCAATCATTTCGACGCTAATCATTTTGAGACCCCAACGGTCAGCAAACGCACGGCAATCGTCTCGGCGAGCCATACTCCCTTGCTCATCGTCGTTGACAAGCTCACATAGGAGGCCGCCAGCCGGAAGTCCAGTCAGATTGCACATGTCTAGGTAGCATTGGCATCAGATGAATTTAACTTCGGGAAAGATCACCACTAACCGATCGCAGCCTCGGTATGGCCTTTTCGCGTCAGTACACCTCCCACTCGAGCTCGAAGTGGAACCATATGTCCCGGCCGTGAGAAGTCTTCTGGTCGCACCTGACTGTCGACAAGCTTCCTCGCAGTGAGTGCTCTATCATGGGCAGAGATGCCCGTCGTAGTGCCTAGCATTCAGGTCAGCGTCCGAGCCTGTCTAGATGAAGCAGTATTGCGCGACCTACCTATCTTGTAATCAACAGTTACAGTATAAGCTGTTTTGTGTTTCTCTGTGTTGTTAGGGACCATCATTGGAATGTCGAGCTCCTCCAGCCGTTCTGTTGGCAACGAGATGCAGATGTATCCGCTGCATTTATGTATGAGCTGCTAGCCAATAATAGGTCCCCACAATTACGACACACCTAGTATGCTTGATGAACCATGCCATCTTCTCGGTCGTAATAAGATTCGCCGCCGCAATGAGATCTCCCTCGTTCTCCCGATCCTCGTCGTCCATCACTACGATGAACTCTCCCCTCGCAAACGCCGCCAAGGTATCTTCCATGGAATCAAATTTGAAGGCAGGTTCGGATGCGGCCATCGTCACCGCAGTCTTCTTCAGCTGCAGCGCAGAGGGAAGGTGTGGGGAAACGCTGACAGCAGTAGGAGCCATGGCGAGTGGGCAGCGGTGGTCGGGAACAGAATTCACACGGAGCAGCAGCGGCCAGCAACCGATGTTTTATAGAGTGAGGTGAGGTCATGAACGTATGACTTTGGCCGCTTATGTGGTCGTGAGAGGTTTTGGACCGACCTTGATTGGATGACTAAATGTTTCCGGACCGACTATGGCCGGACAACCTCGTCAGCATATAGCTCGCCGCGCTGCGTACCCCTCGCTCAGCTGTCGGACTGGCTCTTCCGACGTCGTAGGTGTCGTTCTGTGAGTCTCGATAAAGTATCCGGATCGACGCTCTGTGCTCCCGAAAGGTGATTCACGTGGTGATGCGGTAAGCGCCCAAATGGTTATTCAGCGATCTGTTGGATTTTTTTTTAAAACAAAAACTGGGTATATGCGCAGATTTCAATCATGCTTGACGGCCGAAAAATAGTAGATGTGTTTGACCGGAAGACAATGTTTCTCATCGTGCAAAGTAATGTGCATATCAAATGCAACCGTGTGGGATCCGCAGATTTTATCGATGATCTCAGAGTTGGGTTGAAGATTTCAGGTGTTCCCATACTGCGTGGAACCTTCTAGATACCACAGATCTAAATTATTAATCTAGCTGGGATACACCAGCATGAAAACTATTATAACACATCAACCCAGAGAAACGTCTGTAGCTATAAGGATATTTGAGCGCGAACATAACAACTCAACGCCTTAAGCCACCAAAACCCCGGGTTCCTTCATATCAGCCTGCTCGGCCTCTATTGTCTTGGCCTCCAAGTCATTCGGCGACCGCTCGTCCCGATAGAATGCCGCGACGCCAACAATCTCCAGCGCGACATATGCAATCAAGAACCAAAGCGCCGCAGACCGTCCGGTGAACCCAGGCCCAGAGTGGGTGCGCTCGTCGACAGCCGCCTGGATGGACGTTGTGGCAGACGTGCCAATGGCAACGCCGAGCTGGAGTGCAGCATTGAAGACGGCGCCAACAGTTCCTGCGTACTCAGGTGGTGTGTTCCGGAAGAACGATATATTGGTGAGGACAAAAATGGTGGCCGTGCCCGGAGTGCCGACGATCAAGGCAGGGAAGACGAGCGGCCAATATTTGTCATGGAGCCGGTCAGAAAAGGGCAGCAGGAGGGTGCCTGCAAGTGAGAGGCTAAGGCCGGCGATAATGAGGATTTTGGGACGACCGAGTCTGGAGATATGTTCGCCGTTGATCGTGATGATGCCACCCGCGATTCCAAGGGGTAAGCTGGTAGGCAGTGTCAGAGGGAGGTCTGTAGGGCGAGGAACGAGAGAGTACACACAATTTGACGCCAGTCATGATCGTAGACCAATGCAGAACATCTTGCCAGTATGGAATAAATGTGAGGTAAACCTAGATCCACCAAAAGTACGGCATGAGAGCCACTGCGAATAGGACAACAAAGTTGGGATAAAACCACAACTTGGGAGGACTATGGGAGGTATACAATTAGTATATGCTATCGAACTGCTAATGATAATAACTTACAGTGCTGCGTTCTTCTCGTCGACACGAGTCTCCCATACGAAAAAGGCAACAACCAGCGCGATCGATATAAAGAATGGCACGAGCACTCCAGCAGATGCCCAAGGGGAGATGGAACCGGTAGTCAACGCATAAACGAACAGAATAATGGCGGCCGTCAGAGTGGACACCCCGACAAAGTCGAGTTGGGAAATCTTGGCGTCGTTACGGCGGGGAGTTGTAGGGATAAGGAAGACGCTAGCCAGAGCGATAGGGACCGCGATGATAGCGATCACCCAGAAGATCCACCGCCAAGACGCGTATTGAACAAGTATAGCACCGATTATTGTACCCAGGACTGAATACAACACCATAAGCAAGTTTCTAGACATTACTAGTAACCAAGGGGCTTACCATTCCCGAAGGCTGCAGCTGCGGCAAACATTCCAATCGCGCGAGCCTGCTCGGTAGGTTCAGGGAACATTTGAACAAGCAGGTTGAGAGCGGACGGGATTGTGAGGGAGGCTCCAATGCCTTGGAGGGCTCGAAGCACAATCAAGACAATGCGGTCCTTGACAAAGCCGCCCCCTAGAGAGATAACTCCGAAGAATATGGTGCCAACGACGAACACAGGCTTTGGGCTGTAAATATCTGAAACACGACCGCTCTGGAAAAGAGTAAGTATCAGTCGGATAACTGAACAAGATTGAACTCACAATCAACAGGAAAGACGCAAAAGTAGCTTGATATGCCGCGAGTAGCCATACGGCATCGCTCTCAGTAAGATTCACGTTGTGAGTGATTGCAGGCAAGGCAGGTAAGACGGCAGAGTTGTTCAGAGTGTCGAGGAACTGGCCCAAACAGAAGAATGCGAGAAGCAGATACTTGAGCCATCGCCCAAGCGAAGCCAGAGACTCGGTCCCAGCGGTCTGTTTTTCGTCATTTGGTGTTTCGGCAGCCAATGTAGGCGCAGGGGTAAGCTCGACAGAAGTGGGAGTAGATGCCATTGCTAGTCGAGTAGAAGGCTTTGAGAGAGCTGAGGGTTGCTGGTGATGTCATTCCCGGCGTCGAGCCGTGTTTTATAGTGCAGCAGCTCGGTGGAGGTCCAAGTACACAGTTTATGCTCGTTAAGCACATCTTTTATTGCTTGCTAAATTGCTAAGTAGAAGGTGGAGGTTATAGAGGTCCCAACCAAGACCCAACGGCATGATATTATATAATCTGTTCCTGATTGGCTCTCCACCGTGTCTTGGCTCCCGTGTCAAATGATTGCTGGCTGCCCATGAGGACGATCTGTCAGACTTGGGTAAACCTTGTGCCGTGCTTTAAAATTGAGCAACAAACTCGCAGTTCTTTCAGCGACTGACTCACTCTTATAATAAATACCAAATCTATTCGATACAAAAGTGCTGGACTCCCATAAATGCAGACCCGGCACCAGCGAAACAACCCAGTGAAGATAAGCAGCGCGCATATAGGGAAAAAATGATAAAATCGGTTAACGAATGAGAAACGCGTTATATATACAGCATAGATTCGCGTATTTTCAAATCGATCGAGGCCGCCAAGTAGAGACATTGTTCAAGATAAGAGAGAAAAAAGCAAGGAGGAAAGACTGAGGGGTGACAGAGCAGAGAGCGAGGGACTTGTTTGTTTGTTTCAGTTTTCAGCATCAATCTTCACGGGGGGTAGTTTCAGGTCGCCATCGTCGTCCACTTCCATATCCTTGTGACGCTTTGCGTCCCGTCCGCCCCCCTTGCGGCGCTTCTTGCGGACATGACCCAAACCAGGCTTGATGTCTTCGTTTCCATCTGTCTCGGTGTCGCTCCCGGCGGTAGACCCGGCGGTCGACGGAGAGTAAGACGAAGATACCGAATGTGTCTGCGTGCGCGACTGATTGAGTGCATCTCGGAACGCGTGCGGGAACGACATGGGCGAGAGCGGCGTGGCCATCGACAGCGAGCGAGGAGATCCAGAGCCAGAGGTCAAGGCGGGTGTGCCAGGGAGACCAGTCTGACGAGATGAGGGCGAGGCAAAGTCTGGGGCACTCATCGGTTCGTCCACGCCTTGTTCTCCGCGCTGAATCCCAACAACACGCAGCCTGTCGACCCAAACCTCAGCCCGATCGAGACTTTCTTTGACCACGCCAGTCACTCCCCGCATCATATCGAGGCTCTCGGTGGCGAGCGTCATGACGCGCCATGCAGCTTGGGCTGCCATACCTGCTGTAGGCTGAGGTCGCGGCCCTGGCCGGGCCGCGTGGATGCCGTCAGCCGGGGTAGTTGATCGGGTCGGATAAGGCGCTCGCGCGGACGAGCTCGAGCCAGTTCGTCGGTGGCCAGCCCCGGGAGCATCATTGACGCCTTCACGGCCCGCCGAGGCCCATCGCTCGGGCAGACGCAGGAGCACAGAGCGAACAGTCCCCCGAGCAGGCTCAGGCAGCGCGCCACCAGCGTATCGGCTCACGATGTCCACTGCCTGGCGAATCGTGGCCACCACATCCCTCTTGACCGCACTCAAACGGGCCAGGGTAACAGGTGATACGGGCGCATCATTATCCATGTGCAATGGTTCGCCTGCTCCAGCGCCCGGAGAAAGTGAATCTAGAAACTCGCGCAAGACTGCAATCTGGCTATCGATCCGATTGGTCGCGTACTGGAAAATCACGTGTCATCACGCGTATCTCGAAAGCGTCTGGATCAAACGTGTGCTCACCTGCAACCACTGCAGACAGTACTTGAGGCGTTTCATGCTCTCATCACTCAGCGCTGCGCCAATACCGCCGGCCTCGAGCAGCATCGCCTGCCACCGGCTCCGGTTCGCGACTTGGCGGTCCTCGTTTACAGGTGCGACGACGCCAGACCCTGCATCCTGACCGTCATGCGGCGCAGAAGGTGTGGGGGATCTCAATAATGTGGCGCTAGCGGCCGAAGCGGAAATGTGCCGCTCTAAACTGCGTCCCCGTTCGGGGCCAGGGCCCGCATCTTGCGTGGGCTGGGATCGGGGAGTGGGAGTGCGTGGTACCTCGTCACGAGGGCTGTCTGTGCGTGCTCCATAACGTTGCTCCAACTAAATAAGATAAACGATCAGAACAAGCCTGGGTGATGACCACGATGAGCGAAGCGCACCCTGTCCAACTGCCTGCAGGCAAATTCATCCAGCTGGGCCGTCGGCAATCGATCCATCACTGGCTTGCTGATGGTCTTGACGGACGACTCGACCATCTGTGCACCGTACTACAAGAGAAATATCAGCGCCGGCACAGAGCTGGCTAGCAAATACGAACCTTGACCATGCGAGAGCTCGCCTTGCTCTGTGAATATGCACTAAGCACGCTCGTCACGAGAGGGAGCGTCGACACGCGAGACACAAAGTCGCCACTGCCCGCATCGTCATCTGGGGCAGGCCTAGATATCGATACCCCGGAAGCATTCACAGAATCAGCAGACCGAGATACGGCGGGTGTTGCGCACGATGCAGCGGGAGCTAGAGGGCCGGGGGTTCAAGTTCAGCGCCGCGTCGCCATCCAGACGGTAGTTGGGAGCAACGCACCAGAGTCGTTGACGTACAACGGAGCTGAGGAGGTGGAGCTAGGTGCGGCGCCCTGACTTCGCATGTCTCCTAGGGCCTTGACGGCCATAAGCACGTCTGCGTCATGCTCGTCAATGATCCCGGTCGCCTTCGCCACCGGTCGCTCCTCTACGACGGTTGTAGTTTCGACTGTAGACATGGGCGCGAATCGTTCGAGCGCGGGTTGTGGTGGGCTGGGGTGGCAGAAATAGTGGGCGATAAGGGCGACGGGTGAGGCTAGTGGCTGCTAGGGGTACAGCTCCGTGCACTGAGAATGAGAACAGGTACCGGGGGCAGGAAAGGTCGAGGGAAAGACGGCGGTTGATGCGGAAGACAAGACCCATCTTGTGCCAGGAATGTGATTCTGCTTGGCACGTGAAACTCCATCTCGGACAAAATTCGCGCAATTGCGGCCTGAAACTCGACTATTTGCCATACAATGTTGGCGCATTCTTCGCCCGTCTGAGTCTCGCTTCAACTTTGTTCCTCAGCCAAGTATTAGTGTCGGACAAATAAACCCGGCACTTTATGATTACGTACGTCTGAATTCACCAACTGTCTAATAACCCAACGTTGATCGTGGGCGAGTGCGCATGATTGTGCCATTACGGTCTGCGTCATGAATCATTGCATACTTCTAGCGGCGTACACGTCAATCACCAGTCACCTGGCAGCAACATCTATAACCTTGGAACCAAGAGTCAATTCGAGCAACACAACTGAAGCTACATCACAATAGTAGAGACAACAGTAAAAATACCAGAGTCAAACGATATATATCAAGGCATACAGCAATGTCCGATTCGTCAACTAGACTGGCTATCGTTCAGTGCCCACAGCGTCCCGGCGCGCACGCGAGGGCTGCGCGGAGGAAGGCCCACGCTCTCAGCAGCGGCAGGAGTCGTGTTGCTCGGACTTACCCGCGTCCTCTCTCTTTCCTCTGCGCCATTTTCGACGATCCCGGCTTCGTCCAGGCCACGCTTGACCCCCGCGAGCATGACATCCGTGCGGCGCAGCATGTCTTCGAGACGAGACCGCTCGGCGCGAAGCTCTGCATAGTGGCTTTCAAGCTCAGCGCGTGTGGGCACTGGGGGCGGATTTTGGGAATCATGAGGATAATGAACAGAAGCTGCTGAAAGTGCACAAACAGTTGAAAAGACCAATAAGGAACCGAACATACGTATCGTGATGAATTCACCTACCAGAATCGTCTCGCTCACGGGGCGGTGCGCCTAGATACCCAGGTGCGGACCCACGCTCGCCGCCGGCACCAAGATTAATGGGCGGAAGCTCGAGTCCACCATGAGGGCTCGAAAAACGCCCTCGGTTGTTGTATCGACGCTCGTCTTCCATACCTGGGATATTCGGAGGGGGCATCGGGCCTTCACGATGATAAGATGCAACGGGGCTAGCCGTTGAAGGTTCTACCAGGGCAGACTCGTCGATGTAGCGACCTAAAGGAACAGGGCTTTCGGCGCCCGTATCGCCTTGACTGGATGCACTCGGCGGGCCTGGGAGGGCCGGGATAACACCTGGGATACTGGGGTCAGGTGCTGGAGCTGCTGGTTTGGGCTTGCGCTGTCGCTTCTTTTTGGGTTGACCGTCTGGTTCCAGCGTCTGATTTTCAAGGTGGGATGCTCCGTCGGGGGGACGACCGACTGCTACGAGTGCCTCGGCCGCGGTTTGCTCGAGCTGTTTGCTGGGACCAGCAGCCGCAACTCGTTTCCGACGCTTTATAACAGATTTTTTCATCTCTTCCGGCCGATGGGTTCCGTGGAGCTTGTAATACAACCCTGGCCAAGGGCAAAACGTTAAACTCGAGTACATCTTTACGAGCAGGAGGTGAAAATGGGGCTAGATCATATCTGATATGCGATGCAGATTGCGCAAATCTGATAAGATCCTGGGATGCAACAAGCCAAGGAAATGGATAGTTTGTCCGACAGACAAGCAGTTGAGCGATCACACCCCAGCGCAGTGCCTCGGGCCACGGCAAGTTCGGGGAGATAACAGGGGTGGAACGATGCGATAGGGCAGGGCAGGGTAGGGCAGAGTTTCAATCAGAAAACAACTCACCACAAGCGTTACAAATGTTATTCCCACTATCATCTCGTCGCCAGAGTGGGGTGGTGCTCGTCCCGCAGTTGGTGCAGCTGAGAGCTCCGGGGACCCCAGCAAGTCGATCCGAACCTGCAGCGGGAGCAGACCGAGGCTGAGCCTGGGACTGTTGATGGCCGTTGGTCGAGATGTTGTTGTTGAATGCCGGGCAGCCAGCACAAGCCGAGGCTCCCCCGGTGCCATCGCAGCGGCCGTCGCCGGGACAGGTGCCCCCAGCGTGAGGGACAGGGGGAAGAGCGGGTGGTTCGTTTGGCGCTACCGGCGATGAGGCGGGTGGCTGTTGTGAGACAAATGTGTAGCTCGGGGTGGGAGTCCGCCCAAGGGAGACCGGCCGGGGTTGCCGACGTGACTTGGCATAGAGGCCTGAAACGGTGTAAGCTTAGAATGAACAGTGGAAGCTGGTGTCTCGGTGCAGTCGCTGTCTAAAACTCACCACACGCGTTGCATATCGAGCGACCCTCTGGATCGCGCCTCCACAGTGGGGTGGTTTCGGTCCCACAATTGGCACATGACTGAGAGGCGGATGACTGAGCCACTAGCTGTGGCGCGGCAGAGGCAGACGAGGGGGTGGGGGGCGCAGCGAGGGTAGTTCCGGCAGACCAAGGGGAAGCTGGCGTTTTTTCAGCAGTAAGCGGGGCAGGATGGTCTGAGAGCATCTGGAGCGCAGGGTCGACGATGAGCTGCTGGGGGCGGACTGGCGAGGGGGGACGGCCCAGCCTGAGCGATTCGGGGTGGGAAGCGGTAGTCGTCGCCATTTATGACGCACAGTATTAGTACGGCGCGGGTGACGAATGGTGGCCAAGACAGATAAAGTTGAGTGTGGTTTTTGGACGGGAAACGGCGCTAATCCTGGCCAATGGGCCGCTTCCTGTTATTTATCGAAAGTCGGTCACGGGACCCCGCGGTTTATCTCGTGCTGAACGATATGAGAGCAGTGCGACGTCTGAAAAACTAGACGATATTCAAGTAAAATCTGGCGACGTTGAGCTGTCGATGTCCGAGATCCTGGGTCCACTTTTGGTATCTCTTATCTCGTTACAGATGCGACGTTACGCTCCCTCCGCGCCCCGACCTCAGTACGCTGTATGCGTCAAGATTTAAACATTTGGGGTCTTTCTCTGGGGGCTAGACACCCGCAACGTGCGCGCCCTGCCGGATGACCCTCGACATTCGTCACTCGACATCATAGGACAATATCCAGCATCAATTTCAGCCACTGCAGTTCCCAGGCCGTGACGTGTCTCAATGCTTTCGGGTGGTTCCCGGTATTGAGACTGCTAACCGTGCGGCAGTGGCGATATCGCCCGTACCCCGCCCTTCCAAACTCGCAACGCTAAGCTCTGTAGCCCGATTTAAACATTTGGGGCTCCGTGCCCCTCACACTGCTCCCACCCTCGATCCTCGTCTCCCTGTTCTCCCCCAGGCTTGTGCGCTGATGATCGGAAGGTATGTTACATATCCCATCGCACTCCTGCCGCATATAGACTCGATACCGCGCTCAACATGCCCAAATCGGCCCTTCCCTCATGCCCTCCGCGCGCACTCGCCCCCCACGTGTATATGTGGTCTAGACGCTTAGCTTGATAGTCTGTGTCCGATTGCCGCCAATCCGAATAGTTTCGCTCCCCCAAAACCGTCCAGGTTTAACGTCAAGCGGGAACAAGATTAAACTACACGCTCTCTCGCGGTCCCATCGCTGTCCGCACAGATTACAGGGTGTGCACGCCGACGATTGCATTTCACACCCGATCGACGTTTCCATATTCATTGTATTGCCCGCATGTTATCATTCAATATTGTACATCCCTAATCTTATCTCGGAATAATATGCAACCCTCAATGAACGATTTCGACGAGGAGATCTCCCTGGCTTAGGCTGTCGCCCTCGGAAACCACCACTCGCTTGATGTGGCCCGAGACCGGCGCAGAAACCGCGCTCTCCATCTGAATGGACCAAGCCCATCAGTGACACAGCCAAGATTGCCGCTGTATGCTCACCTTCATGGCACTCTGCACACACAAGATGTCGCCCTTCTTCACCTCTTGGCCCTCCTTCACCCGGACCTCGATGACCACACCCGACATGGGCGCTCCGACCGAGCCAGGGTCCGCACTTGCCCTTTCACGCCGCACTGTCTCCGTCGCGGCAGACTTGTCCTCGACCGGAACAGCACGAACCTAGCGAGCAGTAAATGAATTGATGGTCCAACATCATCCGCATTCATTTACTTACCTCGCCGTTAACCTCGAACCAAACATCACGCATCCCGCGAGTCTCATCTACAGTCCCAACAGCGAGCAGCCGGATAATGAGGGTCTTTCCCTTTTCAATCGAGACGTGCATTTCCTCCCCAATGTCAGGTTTGGCCAGGAAGAAGCGCGTAGGCAGGATGCTGCGCTCGCAAACGCACGTCAGCATATTCTCTCCCCCCGCAATCAGAGTCTATACTCACCTCAGGTCGCCATACTTCTCGAACATCGCCTGGTATTCCTCGAATACCTTGGGGTACATCGCGTATGACGAAACATCTGCATCGGTGATGTGCTTGCCGAACTTGGCCCGCAGATCGGCTTTGATCTTCTTGAGGTCGAGCGGCTCCAGCGTGGCTCCAGGTCGGCCGTCGATGCGAGGCTTATCGCGGATGATGTGTGTGCGAAGAGGCTCAGGGAACCCGCCAACGGGCTGGCCCAGATATCCTTGGAAGAACTCGACCACAGACGAGGGGAAGTCCAGGGTCTGCGCTCGCTCAATGACATCCTTCTTCGACAGACTGTTTGAAACCATAAACTGCGCAAAGTCTCCAACGACCTTGGACGATGGGGTGACCTTGATAATATCGCCGCACTAGCACACGCATGTAAGCACCTCGGCTTCTGGGATTTTGACATGTATGCTCACCAGCTCGTTTGCCTCGGCATACTTCTTCTTGACTTCCGCCCACTGGCTGCCCAACCCAAGCTGAGACGCCTGGAACTGTTGTACGTTGACACCTGTCTTCCTGAAATTCCTCAAACAACTCACCATGAGGTTGGTGTACTGTCCTCCTGGCATCTCGTGGGCAAATACACTAGAATCGGACGCACGAACGTTGGCCTCGAAGCAGCTGTACAACAGCCGGACCTGGCTCCAGTACTGGTTCAGAGCCTGGATGTCCTCGTAGCGGATACCGGTTCCGAGGTGAGTCTGCTCGAGAGCCATGCAGACCGCACCCATGGAAGGCTGAGAAGTCAAGCCAGACATGCCTGGACACATGTTTCAGCCACCATCCCCAAGATCCATGAGTTGAATACTCACTGTCAATGGCGACGTCGACGATATCGGCACCCGCAGCTGCAGCGGCGATCATGCTGGCCGTAGCAATTCCTCCAGTGTCGTGTGAGTGCACGTGAATCGGGAGATCGGGGTACTTCTTGCGGATTGCGCCAACGAGCCTGCCGAGGGGTGTTAGCATCAGGCGTTTTATAATAAGCATGGTGCTCACATGGTCGCAGCCTGGGGCTTCAGTAGACCAGCCATGTCCTTGATGCACAGAATATGGATACCCTCGTTGACGAGCTGGTCGACAAAGTCAAGGTAGTACTGCAAGGTGTACTTGGTCTTCTTCGGGTTCGCGACATCACCGCTGTAGCAGACGACGGCCTCGCAGACACCACCCGCCTTCTTGGCTGCGTCGATACCCAGGCGCATCTATAGGATGACTCATGAGCAAACAGCATATCAGCGACAAATGGTCGCTTACGTTCTCAAAGTAGTTGAGAGAGTCAAACACACGGAAGATATCGAGACCACTCTCGACTGCCTTGCGCGAGAATTCGTAGATGGCATTGTCGCTGAAGACCTATGTTAGTTTGAGCATGTCTAACTTTTAATAAACTTACGGATAGCTAGTGTACCCAACAGCATTGGCTCCACGGACCAAGGCCTGGAACGGAATGTTGGGCACGAGCTTCCTGAGAGTACGCTACATGCCAGTGTGTCAGACAACATCCCATCTGCACCACACGTCTACTCACAAGGCGCTCCCAAGGGTCTTCATACAAGAACCGCATCGCAACATCAAAGGTCGCCCCACCCCAGCATTCGAGCGAGTACGCATTCGCGAGCGCATGGCTGGTCTCCTTTGCAATATTGACCATATCGATTGTGCGCAGACGAGTAGCGAGCAAGCTCTGGTGGGCATCGCGCCACGTTGTGTCCATGATCAGAGTGCCTGGATACTCGCGGACGGCCTTGGCGAATGCCTCGGGTCCCTTTTCGATGATGATGTTGCGCCAGCCGATCTTGCATGGTTGCGAGGTGTCGAGCGGCGGGCCCTCGGGGTCGTCTCGGTTCGGGAGCTTGGGTATTTCGATGTCGGTCTTGAGGCCGGGCTCGCCCTAGCGAGGGTGTTAATATAGCGTACATGGCACATTCGACAGAGAAACCCACCATTTGCCCCTTGATTGAACTACCATTGACCGCGAGATCTCCCAAATAAGCAAGGAGTTTCTGGCCACGGTTTTGGGTTTGGACGAGCTTAAAGAGATCGGGGGTGTCGTCGATGAACTGGACCCAAAGGGTTATTACGTATACTCGATATGGGGGCACCCAGACGTACGGTTGTCCAGGTCTTGCCGTTGATGAAGACGTCATGCGTCAGCAGACGGAAGAGGAACGGAATGTTGGTCTTGAACATAAAGTTAGTTTTCTGCCATTAACGCAGTACCCTTCTTTACCTTGACACCTCGGATACGGAATTCGACCAATGCACGAAGCATCTTGCGCCTCGCAACCTCATAGGTCGCACCACTAACCGAACACTTGACAAGCAAGCTGTCGTAGTGGGGCGTGATTTGGGCACCCGCAAAGCCAGAGCTCGCGTCGAGGCGAACACCATTTCCACCTGCGCTTCGGTAGACCTCGATCTTACCAGTGTCGGGCTGGAAGTTGGCGGCAGCATCCTCGGTAGTGATACGGCACTGGATAGCGAAGCCGCGCTTGGTGATCGCCTCTTGAGTGAGGCCGAGTTGGGCTAGGGTTGCACCTGCAGCGATTTGAATCTGGGCAGAGACGATGTCGAGGCCAGTAATTTCCTCTAAATTGGGATAAAGTTTGATTGACAATCAGGAAGGGCTGTGTTATGATTGTCGAAGATCCTACCAGTGATTGTATGCTCGACTTGGATACGGGGGTTAATTTCGATGAAGTAATGCCTATTTTGCTGGTCGACAAGGAATTCAGCCGTGCCTGCGTTGCGGTACTTGACATGCTTGGCGATCTTGATAGCATCAGACAGGATAGCCTGACGAACATCCTCGGGGAGGTGGGTGGCCGGGGCGACCTCAACGACCTTTTGGTGACGGCGCTGGACGGAGCAGTCACGCTCGAACAGGTGGATGCAGTTACCCTCTCCGTCAGCGAGGAGCTGGACTTCAATGTGCCTAGGGCGCTCGAGGAATCGCTCGATGAAAACGGTTCCGTCGCCAAACGCAGTCTTGGCTTCACTGACCGCGCGCTCGAACGAATCCTTGAATTCCTCTTGAGCACGCACGACACGCATCCCACGACCTCCTCCTCCCATAGCGGCCTTGATAATAACTGGGAAGCCATGTTCCTGCACAAAGCTGGCTCCGTCGGTATAGGACTCGACCGGGCCGGGAGTACCGGGCACAACTGGAACACCCGCAGCGACAGCTATGGGAACGCATTTATTGAGTCATTCGCAGCACTGTTCCTTAAGTAGAGGTCTATCGTACCGATTGCACGCGCCTTGGTCTTATCACCGAGCCCATCGATGACTTCGGGGGTAGGCCCGATGAAGGCAATTCCTGCCTCTTCAACTTTACGCGCAAAGGTCGCGTTTTCGCTCAGGAATCCGTACCCTGGGTGGATCATGTCGACACCGTGCTCGAGCGCGGTACGGATGATATCGTCCTGCGCGAGGTATGCGGCGATGGGAGTCAGGCCAGCACCGACTTGGTACGCCTCGTCTGCGCGCTGGCGATGGGCCGACATGCGGTCCTCGTTTGAGAAGATTGCGACTGTGTGCATCGCGAGCTCGTGCGCCGTCCGGAACACACGGATTGCGATTTCCTAAGAGCGCGTAGATTAGCTGGGCACGAGTAGGACTAGACGTAACGTACACCACGGTTCGCGACGAGCAACTTGGTGAGGGGACCATGGTGCCCAGCACCCTTGCGGCGCATAGACTGAATGGTGTGGATGGGTGTGCCGGGAATGCTGGCGATGCCGCTGAGCACCGACTTGGGTGTGTGGGGATGATCCATAGTGTATACCCAGTGAGGATGTGTGCAGGAGAGATGGTGGGGACGAAATGAACGAGCTTGGACCGGGTGGATGTGCTTTCAAGTACCAAAACTCAGCCGTGAGAAACCGAATCTCATTTCCAATATATCCATGTCCAGCGCCGAGACCCCCCCGCCAAGTCACTCAATCACTGGCGCCGTCTCGGGAAGACCACCAGAGCTACACATGCCCATTGGCGTCACCGAGAGCACTGCTCCTCGCAGTAGCCGTCGTCAGCGCCGAGCAAAAGGCCTTGGCCACTGTGTTTGTGCGTGTGTTGCTCCTTTCCGTTTCCCAGATGCGAGGCGAGCGGCACAATCGACGGCACACTCGACAAGGACCTTCCCACGAACACTGCGCTAGGCTTGTTATCCAGGCGCATGCATGGGGTTCCTGTCATAACCGCAAGGCTTTCCCTGAGGGCGATCGCCTTGGCTATGCTCCGTATGGCTTGTGCAGTGTCAGGCGCCTAGAGCAAGGCCATCGCGGGTGTGGTGATAGGATGCCCAGGGGGACCGTCTTGGGCTCAGTTTCTCATCACTGCCAACGCCTCTTCAACGCCTACAACATTTAACGTCAACATCCAGCAACCGCAACCCGATACAAACATACAATGCGTCGAGATCCGATACTTCCCACAGGCCCAAATTCGTCTTTCTCACACATCGGGGCACCTTGTCTCATCAGCGGAGGAACAGCCAGGAAGAATGTATTGACACCCTATATAACATCACTGGTTAAGCTTTCCTGTGCATGGGCAAGGATTCCACAGATGGTCCAGCTTTCCGTTCAGTCTTCGCCTGGTTGTTTTTAGCAACAGCATATACAAGGCCAGCAATGAAACCGAGCGAGACCGCGGACACGGACGAAAAGTTCACAGGGTCACCAAAGAAAATCATACCCGAGGCAGCAACCGGTAGTTTGTTCAATGCTCCAACCATGCTGTGATAAGGAAGTTCTGTTCTGTTACTGGCATTACTCGATATACGGAAGAAGGCTAACCTATAAGTGGTACTACTCGTCGTCCTAACACACCAAGCTGTGGTATAAGATATGAACACTGCGGCCGCGCCAGACATGGCCATCAAGGTGAGAAGAACATTTCGGGTGGCCGGTGGACTGGAAATAAACCGTTTAGCTACGTTTATACCGCCGAGTGCTGAGTAAACTCACAAGTTCGCCTCCAGGTTCTTCTCATTCCACTGTTCGAAGAATAAGGAAAAGATAACGAGCACGGGGATGGAAAGAAGGTTGTTATAAAACATCGTATCCCAGTCTTTGAATCCCGTCGACTTGATGCGCTTCCTCATCGTTAACACCTAATGGGAGCGTAAGAGTAGAACCCCGCCAGGAGCTTCATCTTACTTACATACGCGGCGGTTGTGAAGCAGTTGAGCCCCATCCAGAAATAGCCGAAACCAGAGGTTGCCAAGCTTTTTCCGTGCCCGAGGGTTGGATCGACGCCCAGAGCTGGAGGAGCACCAGCATATTCGGGGAAGGTCGTTTGGAATGCGGTGGCAATGTCTGACCATGCCGCGACAACTGACGAAACAACCTAAGACTCTAAATTTAATTGGTTTCGAGGAAACTCGAGTAATGGGCACACCATGAGACAGAAAGAGCCCAATGTCAAGGCGGTAACTCGTCCACCAAACCAAAGTACCTCTCCATAAGCCTAGACGCAAGATAAATTTAGAAGTCGAAAGATAGAACCGGAGCCTTGACATACGATAAGAATGATAGTTAGATTCTTGAAGATTGTATAGACAGGTATACTAAGGAATTGCTGTACCCCACCAATGTTAGCAAATAACCGATTGGATGTCAAGAGAGACCCACCAAGCTTTTGCTTCCGGTATAGATAACCATCACGAGGCAGAAACTAATTGGAAACCAAGTCTTGGCATCCTGCATGTCAAAATCTCGAAACGTGATCAGGCCTAGTCGCTTAGCCACGGCTACACATCCAACACCAGTAATAGATTGTATAGCCAGAAATGCGAAATTCATGTTGAAGTTGGCGCCTGAAAGGACAAACTGGGAACCGACATAAATTTGACACACCGGAGACAAAGTTCGTTTGCAGCCCACCTTGTTGGTAACTGTCATTAAGATACTCGCTAAACAGTAGAATACGATAGGTGGGGCTATCCAAATGACATAGTTTTAGCAACAGCGTATGTAAAGTTCGTTGGACATACCTGAAGCAGCCCATCCCTCAGATTCGGGTTTTGTAGCATGGTCCTTCCTCAGTTCGACTATATCATCCTGGGGAACTGAAGAATATTTACTAGAGCCCTCACGGGACGGGTCGGACGGAGGAGGTGAAGGGGACATCGGAATGATACGAGCTCTAAGCCTGATACCGCTCCGCAATCGGCTATTGGACACTAATACTAGGCAGCTGCCACGTCGGTTTACTGCGGCGAACACTACTAATGAGCCATATTAGGGTAACTGGTTAGCGAGATGAGCTTGAGTGTTCGAGAACCGTAGAGAAGCTCACAGTGAGAAACCGTCGGTCCGCGCTGGGGTCTCTTAGCTATGAAAGTTTACGAGGAGGACGCGAGGCGACAAGTTCGAAATAAGCGGTTCACGCTTTCAGTCGCGTCGAAACCAGGCGTAATCTGCTGCCAAGAGACTTGAAAATATTGCAAAGCGCAAGTACTGTAGACTGTGATGTGAGCCTCTAAAGGAATCGACGGATGGCCAGGGGTGATGGTCAACAAGACATGATCCTGGTAAGCGCCGAATATACATCATCGACTGTGCCATCTTCGGGTAACAGAGCAGAACCAAATGGGTCCCCACTTGAACGGGCATAAAATTCGAATGGCTCCCTGAGGAATCAATAAAACGGTACAGCAGCACATACAATAACAATACAAGTGGGGTACAAAGCGGTAAAAGGAAGTAAAAGCTCTGGGGGAGCGAGCCACAATAGCCTGCCTCTAGTCCGATGTCGTCGCACCAGCTTCATCCGTAGCAAGCATCCACTGTTGCAGCTCCTCACTATCCATATTGTATAGGACATGGCAAACCTGAAGGCCGGGTTGAGTATCAGAGGGAACCGGACAAGCTAAGGACAGACCTGCTCAAATCGACCCAACAGAGTCTTGCTCTCCTGGTCTGTTGCCTTGCATTTGTTCCTTTTCTGCTCAATGGCAGCAACATATTTCCTATTCTGCTCTTCCAACTGTACACAAACGGTGTTGTCAGAGAACCAGACATGCCCAGACTACTAATTCACTTACTTCTTCGAGTTCCCTCTGCAAGCGAGCACTTTCTCGGTCAAGGACAGGAAGTACACGGGCTCGAACGGCAGAACGAGGGTCCAACTCTGGCTTCCATTCGTCTTTTTGGTTCCCAGAAGTACCGTCTGCTGATCTTTTCTTTGCTTCAGCAACGGCCGCGTCAAGAGCGTCGATTGCACCACGAGCATCGTAACGTCGGAGGAGGTCGCTGCTTTCTTTCTACAATGACTGATCGTGTTATTCACAGGAAATAAAAGGCTCGGACCCGCACCAACCACCAGATTGTTCTTCATGAAGTTGGATACCTGCACACGGATTTCGCCAGCCGTATTTGTTTCTTCGCTGACCCATGTCGGGAAACACATTACGAACTGCTCCCAACTACAACAGAAGTTGTCATTCGACCTTATACGAGCCATATGAGGTGATACTCACGTCCATTTGCTGCTGCATGACTGCGCAGCGACGTATAAACAATCCTCAAAGCGCTGATATCGTTTGCTTGCAGTCTCTGTCCCTTGATCAGGCGCCACGATGATTGACATTGCTGCTACAAAAATCTGAGTCAAAAATGCTTCACTAATTTCACTCGGAGTAGACGCACTTACAGACAATTTCAGCTCGCGGTTTTGTACGTTGAGTTGGCGAACAACAAGCCCCAAGTGGCTCGTAAACAATCCAGCACAAACGCGCCACGCACCACGTGACACCCTCCTTAAAGGGACGAAATGTGCCCCGGATCCTCTCTGTCTCTTTCCACCTCTCCTCCACCTCCGCGCGCACCCCAGAGTTTACCATGTCGCGAAACTCAGTCAATGAACGACCCTCAACACCCCCGTCATCGTTGCCGACGTCTCCTACTAATTTTCGTGATGTGGCGCTCCGCACTCCGCTCAAGATCTCGCGTTCACGCCACCAGAGCTTCGCCCCGTTCACCCCTCAGTCGCTGAGAACGTCTAGGCCTCCTCCGACTTCGAAGGATAGCCACTACCAGGCTGCCATAACTACACCAACTCGCAAACTCCCCTCAACTCAAACCTCAAACTGGCGCGTCCATGAGGATACCCTATCCAGTGACTCCGGTTCTCAAGAACACAAGACCCCTGGTGCGATCAACGCATATCTTGTGCATTTTACGCGGAACTCATGTAAAAACCTGATTTTTTTGCCGCATACATTCTGGCTTTGCCCATAGACACCCAACCGCTCGGAGAATCCGCGACCCCGACTAAGCACCTTGGCCCTTTCACGCCTCAAGTAATTAAGCGGGCGCGAGATCCACTACGCCTCGAAATATCTAACTTTGCTATTACGGAAGACCTTCAAGTTCGAGGAAGCCTCACTGACCCTCCGCCACGACGCCGTATGGGACGGCCTATGCTCTCGGTGAGTCGTGTTTGATACCTGTTCTGAGGACTCGTTTGGCTCACTGATCTCGCCTGGCTAGGACGAGAACTCTCCCGAACTCGCTATCATCAAACCTTTAGACATTAACGTTCCAATCCCCCGAACTGAAACGAAGACCGAGGCGCGCTCCTACCCCCGCTTTCCGGACGCCTGCGCCTCGTGCGGAAGCCGCGAGCGTCTCTCTCTTCTCCAGCCTTGTCAACACCATATCTGCGCTTCGTGCGTGGCCGGATCACTCAACGTTGTTGGCGAGAAAAGCATGATATGCATGTATTGCCATTCTCCTATCCACTCTTTCCAGATATCAGACCGCATACATCCGGGCACCGTGACACGACGCACATTTACTCCGGCCTCTCAATATAACCACTCGTCAAATAACGCGTTTAATCCCTCTGCCCCTCGTCCTAATCGTCCTAATCGTCCCCGCGCCTCGCCCGGGTCAAGCTCGCCAGTCATACCTGCTGGTCCCAGCCCTGATAATGCTGTCCTCCGCATCGCCAACATTCCATGGGTGCGAGCGTGCCCGTTACTCTTATCGTTAGACGTTTGTTCACAATGTTTTTAGGATGTTACCCCGAATATGCTTGAGCAGTGGCTTGGCGGTCCGATTGTCCAGTGCCATGTGCTCTTGGATCGTGCGGATGGACGCACTTTGAACCACGCCTATGTCGAAACCAGCGCCGACGCTGCGAGAGCTTCTTTAACCTCTCACCAGAATAAAACGCTTGGACATGGCCGGCGTTCGCGCCCGGTGACGCTTACGCTGTCTGGACAGGAGGAGCTCATGCACGATGCAAGTAGAATCCTTTGTCTCGATTGTGATATTTTGATCCTATCCGCTTTTCGCTGCAGTTGTTCCCATCCTGGAATGGGAAATTCAAAGGAACCACCCCGATTTACCAAGCCTCGCTTGCTGGTTCCAAAGAACCCCTGTCCCCAGAATTTCTCACCGCCTCCGAACTCTCAACTATGTTGCACCTGATTCAGAGGCCGCAGGTGAGGAATCACGCCGCCGTGAATCACCACCTGCTGACCGTATCGTCAAGTCGCACTTCTTAAAGGTACCTTGCCTAGCGTACTGGTCTTTGCTCAGCACGTTGGTCAAGTTCCCGGCCCCAGACGTCTTTGCCCCCGGCATGGCTCCGGATATGCTCTTTAGTGCGTGCCGGTTTCCGAAGTCTCAAACCTACTGAGGTTAACCGAATCCCAACTTTCAGATATTACCACTTGTATGTTTACTCAGTTGGTGTTGTGAGCGTGACTCTAAACCTGTTTATTAGATGCGCTCGAAAAATACGAGACTTTGGTTGGTAGTCGAGGGTACGATTGTGTCCTGCATACCAAGCTCATTGCCGGGGCAATACATTGTCGAGGTGAGCACTCGGCCCTATTATCGCGGTTCATAATCCTGAGCTCTTTGTTAGCATTCACCGATCGTCAGCTCCACCTTCTCCTTCATTTCACCAATCGACCTCTACCAGTGGCCCAAGAGAACCTCGCTCCCAATCTGAACTCTCTTGTGACCCCCCAAGGCTTCCGTCACCAGCCTCAGCTCCCCTTCTCCCCCAACCTAATCCAGCGCTCCTGGCACGAAGGCGCAGTTCAGCTTCCAATGGGTCCCGGATTGTATGCGGCAATAGACCCATGCGACCGGGTCGCCCAGGACTTCGGTGTCGACCCGTCTCTGGTGCACGCCTTGGCCGGACATTTGACCTCGCACAGCTCAACTGCTGTAGCTCCCTTGGGGTGGTTTTGACGCCAGGAATGTGAACTATACCCGCCGACTCCCATTTTCTGTGGTTTCTTTTAAGGTGTACGAATACTTGTACTTTTAGCATTCATGAGTAAACTAAAATGGGCAATGATTATTGGACGAGTAGACTCTGTTACAAGACCAAAATACAGCAGAAATTCCTGCAACCTCAATCTAGGCACCGTTCACTGCCGCCAGCTGCCGCTCACGCTTCAGGCGATAAAAGTCGCTGAACGAGAGGCGGACACCCAGGAACCTACACTCATAATCGCTATGTGTGTTCAAAGACACGACGATCGACATGGCCAGGTCAGAGAAGGAACGAGAGTACTGCTCGACACGCTTCAGGATCCGTGGCAATGATTCGGTGGCATCGCGCTGCGGCCGTTCACCGTCCTCAGTCGTAAACACACCCTACCAAACGGGTGAGCCCGCGTGAGTTGAAACAGATAAAGGAGGAGTCATACCCTATGGCCATCACGCTTGCTATCTCGCCGAGCAGCCTCAGCCAGCGTGTAGTTGTAGAATGCGTCCTGGGTCGAGTTTTCAGAGCGACTCGTATAGTTATAGTTTATTGACTCTTACTGTGGCTTCCCGGAACTGGAGAATAATCAGGAACGCTTCGCGAACTTGCTTGAGAACTGATTCCTATTCAATTTTGGACACTAAAGTTGGTATGAATACAGCAACATACTTGGTGTTCACATACCTCTCTTCCCACCTTGAAGCTAATGAGCAGAACCCGTTTCTCAATCCGCTCCAAATACTGTTGGTGCGCTTCGATCAACGCGTCCAAGTCCCCTTCCTTCTTGTGCGTAAACTCGACGAGACGTTTCCATGACACATCAATGATTTCGAGGTGTGAGAATGACTGCATTTGTCGGATGAAATGGATCATTTCTGCAAGAACGATACGAGCTTGGTGCCAAGAGCTTTTCAGCTCTACCCTAAATGAGAAACGACTGGCGATAACATCGGAACCCCAAATTATTAGCTCACCGGGAACTCTCGCAATTGTCTTTGAAGCGCTAGCGAGCCTTGCCCATCCCTGTGTTAGAGCTAGATCCACTCGCCGCATCTGCCACAGATGCTGGAACAACGTCGTGTATTTCCTCATTGAATCGGGATCGAGAACAGTGTCCAGGGGTGCATCAACTTTGTATTCAAGAGAAAAGACGTCCCACCCGATCTCGCCGTGCGAGTATTCAAGCATCCGAGCGTCGAGACGGCGGATGATGTCGGCAGAGTCGAAGCGTGCGTTAGATCGCTCGATTGCAGTATCGAGGGTGGCTGTCAAGTTATGCCGGTATAATGTATTCGCCGGTCGAGAAAGGCTTGGACTGAGGGAATTATGCTTAGTAGTCTAACTGCCATCGGATTTAATTGAACTTACCCAAGTGCCTCCATAAGTTGGTCGGCAAAATCGCCGTGTCCGAGCATCAAGTACTGTTTCAGGGCAAGTAGATGATCCATGAGCTTAAACTTGGCTAGGAAGATATCAAACAGCCGCTGGCTGGCGATTAGGAACGCCGTATCAATTGAATGTTCCAGACCGGCAATATCGCTGTACTTCAACACTAAAACCGGGTAAGTATGGCTCTGTCGGGTACACCCGCAACGCACCACTACCAAACCCATTGAGCTTGTTCCGTGTTTCGATCCAATCATTGTCATGACAGTTGTACCGAATAAAGTTCAAGCTTTTGCCTGTTGAAAAGATCTTTGATCGATTTAGATAGTGAGCGTATATCTTGGATGCTTGTGACAAACCTTCCTGCCAAACGCCTCACCAACAAAGCTAGGCAGCTTCTCCTTCTTGAACTGATACTTGCTTTGCCACATCCTGAGCCCACCAAAAGCGCTTGGAGCACCAGTATCAGCTGACAGCAGCGCTACATCCAACTCATCCGGATCCCCCGCGAGACCTTGGTATGTGGTTTCAGCTAAGCAACAGCGTCACTGTGTAGGAAGCCACTGTACCAGCAAACCCGCCATCAGCGCCGAGCGCACTAAGGCCATTCATGTATTGATGGTTTGCAAGCTCCGGGTTACTCGAGACGAAAAACTCGTTGAAGGGATCGTGTAGCTCGCCCGAGAATAGCCATCGGTGCAGAGATACGAAAAATGGCTTTGATACCTGGAACGAGGTTAGCAATGCACCCATGCTGAGGTTTTGCCCATACCTCCTCTAGCAGCTGATCGGTAAACCGGCGTACAAACGGATCCCCATTATCGGTATATGCATGAATAAGGTTAATGAGTGTGCCTCCATGCGCGTCTGTATTGCTTTGGTTTAGCGAAGTGGGTGAATAGTTTCAGGAGAATCCAACACACCCAAACAATTCTCCACGCAGATGCTCATCATGCGCAAACGGAGTCTCCACTCCTCAGTCCAAACTAGTAGACGCCGCAGAGTGAGCCCGCTGTCTTCCGTGTCAAGGTCCGAGTCCGTTATGGGCGCCTGGGACTGGGCTTCTAGCACCGCAAGAAGCCGGTAATACTCGGTAAGTTGTTGCTGCAAATGATGACATAAACTCTAATCGAAGGCCAAGTGAGTCGCAAGCTGGATTTACGAACGCGCCAACGAACCTGTTCGATGAGCCCGACAGTTGGCTTTCCCGTTCTGCTCTGGACGAATTCCGAAACTCTTGTAAACAAATAACCTAGCTCTGAGAGGCGGTGCACTAGGGAACGCATTGGAGGTGGTATGGTGTGGATCTGTACGCGCGCATCTGCCAAATATCAGACACTCAAACCCAACCAACGTAGAACCGGCGTACCCCGTCCTCGACAAAAACCACACATTTCTCTTCCTTCGTCTGTGTGTGATCAAATCGAACATATTTGCCCGATATACCTTGTAACAGATACAGGACATCTCGAAGCAGTAGATGCTCAGATAGTTGCGGTTGGCCAGTCTTGGCTCGGTACTCGCGCAGTATTTCCGCTTTTGAGCGCGGCTTTGCAGCAAGAATATTATTTTGGGGAGGCAAGTTGGCAGTGGGACTGGTACTATCGTTTCGGGCTCTCCCACCATTCGTTGCTCGGGAGGATGGCCGTGGTGGAGCAAGGGATGGGAGGAATTGCGGGGCAGAGGTGGTTGGAGAGGTTGGGTTGGATGACGATAGAGAGTGGAGGAACAGCAACGACGCGTGTTTGCGACTTAGTATTGACTTTTCCCATTATGTCAATAACTTGTAAGCGGCAAGGCGAACTCAAACGAACCTGGTCTTGCAGCCTAGCGAATAAGTTGGAAAAACGGACAGCGGTAGCGGGTGAGGGATGGTGAGAGTGCTGCACTGAAATAGGCAGGTTAGGCGCGAGTAGTTGTGAAATGGACGATGTTGCTTACGCTGCCGCTTGATCAAACTGCCAAGATGTGCGATGTCCGTTTCTCTGCTCTGACCGATATGGCTGGCAGCGGTCTCAGTTATGAACGTATCAGAATAATGTGTATCAAACCTCTTGAGAATTTCTTGACATTCCTCGACAAGCTCAGACCTCAGCTGCTCGTCGCCCCTCGATTGCGGCACAAGGTGCTGGACCAGGCTCGCGAGTGAGCTGTTGAGTGAGGGCATCCAGCAACAACCTTGTTTATCCGGGATATGCTTCGATGGGACAATCCAGTGCGTAAATAAGCAAAGTTAACCAGGAGTGTTGTGGTTAAAGTGATCAAAGGGAGTTACGGTCACGTGATAGCTCTTTGTCTCGATGAACACAAAAGCCGCCAGCACACCCTCAACCTCCACAATGGCGAGCCAAAGGGTTCATGACCTTCTCGAATGGTGCGACGCCCACAGAATAATTTTATCCAACATCGAACTAGTGGATCATGATGTGAACAAATTGTCAGTTGATAAACCTGGTATTAGTGTGGTGGCGCGCGGTAATCTCACTCACTCGGATATAGGTATGCTGCCGCGCGCTCTCCAGCAGCCAAGGTATCAACTGACAATTATTTGTGACCTCTTCAGTTGCAAAAATTCCCAAGTCCGCAGTCCTTTCGAGGAAAACATCTCAGCTGCTATCCAAAACTAATATTGATACGACGGGGGATGACGTGATGGAATTAGCACTCGTATTGGCCTACGAAATGTAAGTCGAAGCTTCTCTATTCAAATTAATTTTAACACTTCGCTTCAGTGCAATTGACGAGCAATCAAAGTGGTTCGGGTACCTGCAATCCCTCCCCCAGGAAGTGCCAGTCGCAGCCCTGTGGGAGGGCAACGACGACCAGGACTCTCGGTTCGCGTTTTTGTGGCTACAGGGTACCGAGGCGAAACAGGTCACTAACCCACCCGGTACAGACTCTTCGGTCTCGGTAGGTCCGGGTCTGCACGCCCAATACTCCGAACTGATTTCTAGCAAACCACCCTCACGTACTTCCATCAAATCGCGAGTCCAATCCTGGCCTCCTTAGGGTGCGGAACCACCCTGTCCGATTTCCGACGAGCGTGGTCGCTGGTTTCGTCGCGCTCGTTTAGGATCGACTCTTACCATGGCCTGGCCATGGTACCAATCGCAGACGCGTGAGTCGTGGCCTATATGCTGTTTATCCACGTGCCCAACCTGCCGATTTTCAAGGTTTAACCACATTGGGGAGAACCAGGTGCATATCGAGGTATGGTTTTGATATTTGGAGCTTCGCCGTTTTCCCAAGGTTCAGGCACCTATAGACCGACTTTGATGTTTGCCCTGCCTGCGGCGCCTTGCAATCCTGTCCGCACGACCAAGACGAGAACGAGGGCCCACTCGGCTCGGGTCCTCCCGAGGATGTTCCACCCACCCTTGAAGATACTTGTGACATGGTGATCAACGCGCCTGTTGAGACCGGGGACGAAATTTTCAATACTTATGATGCGAACCTACCAAATTCTGCGCTACTTGCTCACTACGGTTTCATTCTTGAAGGAAACGAATTCGACTACATGAGCTGGGACTCCACAACCCTTCCTCAAAGCATGCAAACCCCCCGCGGGGAAGACTTGGCTCGGGTCTGGACTTCGGATCTCCTAACTGGGACATCACTGGTGTATGACCCCACGGAACCGTCGGCTACTTTGCCCTTGCATGCGAGCTCCGCGGCACATAGCGGAAGAGCGGCTCGAGTGCCTCAATACAAACTCAACGCGGACGGACTAGCTTCTGTCGATCTCTGGGTCTTGGTTGCCGTACGCGCCATAAATGCGACCAACGCGAGCTGTGCGGACACTGGATTGCGGTCTAGACTTGAAGAACTGGCGATGGCTCAGGTGTGTGCTGAGAATAGAGAGCCACACGGCCCCGGCATTTCAAACATCGTGCAGGAATTGGGACTCATTGCGAGCCTGATTCAGGACATGTGTAGAAGTCGCTTGCTAGGGATGTATAGACCAGAACTTTCATCCGCAGAGTGCGGCAACCTTTTGGATGTGGGTTCTTTCTTTCCGGTGATTAGATACTTCTTCCTAATACGAATACTCCCAGGACCTTCCGAATAGCATGTTACGATCCCGCCTCGCAATATCCCAGGCGCTGAGTGAGCGAGCGACGCTTTCAGCGTGTATCGATGCGTGGCGCGAGCTTACCGAATACATCGACGAAGTCCAGACTTGCGACATGGATTAATAGGCTGCAAGGTGAGCTCCCACCGTGATAGCAGGGATTATATAATAGCTGGGCCGCTGATAGAACCCCTCGGTCCAGGCTTCGACCTCAAGGTTCGGTGCAATGGCGGCTACCGTTCTTTGCTTCGACTGCGGGGGGAAGCGAGGTTCAGAATGGGAGTTATACATCCCCCCCCCCTTCCCCGAGATCGCTCAGGATCTCGGACTCACGAAAACCCAGATTCCAGCCCCCAAGTTCCGCAATGAGAAGGCGGGGTCTACTTTACTACGCAGTTGCTGCAAGCGTGAATCTTGAGATGCGCTCGATATGACGATATGAGCGGGGGTGCGTCGCATGGAGTTGAGATTGTGAGATGACATTGCAACAGAAGTAAGCAACACCCAGTCTTCTCCCGCATAAGACTCTCGGTGATTCATCCTTCTGAACGGGTACAGTAAAGCTGTATTCTCATTGTCATTTCTCGCGAAATGACCCCAAAATGGTACCCATCTGACAACAGACGAGTGGCAAGCGTGAGATCACGTACCGGGTATAGCCCAACCCGTCCAGAACCCACCAGGTTCAACTCGCTCCCACTCTACACAGCTCGGGAAAGAGCGTAGAGCGCCGGGCCTCGACCTGACCGGTGAAAAAACCGCTCGCGAGTAAAACACTCACGGTCGTACAGCGCTGGATCAGCCCGAGCCAGGCACAACACTTTGATGCTCAGGTCAGTGCGGGACATTCCCAAGGCAAATCAGGTGAGGTGACCGCCCTTACCGCCTTGATCCTGCGGCTTTCAACGCTCCCCGCAAATCCATCCGGGCCCGGCGGCTTGCGGTCGACAGCCCTGTCCACTCTTGATAGCTGTCGACTTGATGCGACCGAACGTAGCGCGGGGTGGTCCGCTGTCGGCGTTTTTCAGCCTCAGCGCTCACCTTTTGTCCCTCGAAAGATACTGGGACCTTGCTGGGACCCGATTGCCGATTTGGGACGACGAGCGGAAGCACATCCATCTGGTACACTACGAAATTCATTTCGTCAGATCCCGTAAAAGAACCCACTTGGCGCCTGCAAATCGCCTTTGTACATACGATCAGGCGATGGCCGAGGCGCATCTGCGACGTGTTTTGAAATAGTGGAATGCGCGCACGTACGATGCGGTATAACCGAGTCGCACGCCCTTTCATAATCGAGGACGAGGTTGGGTTCTATCCAATCTGCCCACCGGCGGCCCTGCAAACACGCGAACCCGAAGCGCAGAGTGTACACTCGCACGATATAAAATGCCTCAGTCACCTGACTTGTGTAATGCACGACTGAATACAATCGCCCTCTCGAGATTGCAGGGAACACGTCAATCAGCGAGCAAGACAGCTGCGCGCGCATCAATATACCAATGGACCCTTTGTGGCAGGCACATCTAGGTTACATCCCCGCACGCAATACCTTCGGCAGATGACATATACTGTACCAACGATTTGAGGGACTGAGGGATTTTTGTGTGATTGACAAGTTAAGAAATGGGGGCATGATGCGGAGAGCGCCTCCCATCGCTGATTGGGTCGAGACGTACCTAAGAAGATAGGAAGATAAGCGGATCGGGAATAGAACGGTCTAGTGGCTAGGGAGTCCCTAGGTACGTTGTCTAGTGTGTATAGCACGATCGACATGAAAAAGGTGTTTGTTTGTGCCTATGCCTACGGAGCGGTATACGACTTCCAGATTTGGTAAAGGCTCCACAAGTTGTGGCTCACGGGGCCAAACTATATGCGTAGGAAAGAGCCAAATAAGATCCGAGTTGTGATGCATGCGGAACCAAAATACATGCGCAAAATATAGGTGCGCAGTTGTTGCTGTTTGTATATTTAGCAAACCACCGACGACTAGACCATTTTGTCGTTCAGACGTCACTAATAATCAATGCTTTGCCGAGAGCGCTAACTCTTTGCGTGCGTTTCAGCGTCCATGCCTCCTCTATGACTGAATACAATCATTATTCATCGACTCCACAGGTCCGCGGCCTCCACCAAGTCCGACCCCGACGTCCGCGCCCCCCAAGTCGAACCGCTATGAGGTAAAAATCTCAAAGTTTGGAGCTTATCCCAATCAGTGTTCTAGCCTCGCCGACCCCATCCAGAGGCGGTACAATCGTGCGCTCAGCGTCACCGCTGGCTCCCGACGCCGATATACCCGGAATAGAAACCTTCTCGAGTTTAGCTCGTTCCGCTGGATGCTGCGCGTACATCACGTCATAGATATCCCGGCCTGCACAATCCGCACATGAGTAAAAATGCCCGATCCCGGTTGGGTTACGGTTTGCGAGCACTGGATGGCGGGGCGCGACCTCCGACCCCCGCCGTGATCTAGGTGTCAGCATGGCTCAGTGGGTGCCGATCGCGCTTATGGACTAATTAATCGTAGGTGATGATCCAATGTACGCCACAGGTGCCAAATGTTATTGCCTCGTAATTAATTGTCGGAGCAGTCCAGCGCGGAGTTCGCGTACGGCACGAGTTGCATAAGGCTCGCTTGCGCCAAGCGATGACGACACGGAAAGCGGCCGGAACGGCCTGCCAATGCGCATTTTGGGGTTGCAGTGGTCGGGGGTGATTGAAATAGAAGCGCAGTCGACACAGCAGTCCTGAATCGAGATGCTGTCGGTGTGGTGCGCATTGAGGATCGAGTCCGAACCCACAATCGGGTTGGTGCCTCTGTGCAGTCCCGCAGAGGATGAAACGGCGCGCGATGTTATCGGGAGGGGTGCATTGCGAGACACGGCACAGCTAGGTGCGTTGGTAAGCGAGAGCAGGCGCTCATGAGATCGTAAATTCCGTGTCAGAGATATTCATCACGAACGCGGGCAGAGGACCGAGCTGGGCGATAGCGGCATGGGCGTCTTTTTAATTCCGAAAAAGGCAAGGTGCACGTAGGGGAAGCGCTAAGCCGCCTCTAGCTGTCTGATCGGAACCGGTCGATGATGTACGCAACCCAAGCTGGGCCATCGTGAGGGGATTGCCGGGTAGTTACAGACGCGATGGCCGGGAGCCCGCGAGTTGAACTTGCGAGCATGCGACGGCTGCAAGATGCGGGGGCAAAAGCCTAGCATCTGATGTGGCTGCATACAATCCTACAATCACGCTGCATCGGTGTGACTGGCTATCGCTCACTCAGCAGCCGGGATCGAGCAGGGTCTGTATTGTGGCTGGGGCAAGATGGGCCGGCGGTGTGCGCAAGGCCAGGAAGAGCGCGTCGACTTGCGCCAATTTTGCCGGCGTTGTGCGGGTGGCCCTGAGCATGATGGCGAGGGGGTAATCTCCAGTGTCGTCCTAGGCTCAGGGCGCCCCGCACACTCGGGCCGTTTTGCCTTTTTTCGGACCGGAGCGTGGGGGGACTATACTCGATGTGCTCGGGCTTTCAGCCGAGAGAGTGCCGCGGCCGACATATGCTATAGACCTCGACGGATTCTGCGGCCCGAGGTGTACGACGCAACTGCGCTGTGGGCGGCGTCGCGAGCGGGCGCGGCGAGGACGGACGGCGAGCGGGGGAGAACGCGATCTAGGAAAGCGATGGGGGCTCGCAGAAGGGCTGTGCTTGCACTTGTTGTGGCTGATAAGCACACCCGCTTCCGGGCGGCTTCGACCCAGCACACTGGGCCGCTGTTCCGGCAAATGCCCAACGCTCGCTTAAAACAACGGTCAGATGAATGCAGGCCCAACCATCACCCGCCTCCTCGTCGCCCGCTCCGTCGCCCCCATCGCCCACCACGACGCCCTCCGCTCCCAGCTTATAACGCGATGGACATGGACTGGTGCCTCGCCTGCAACAAGCAGTTTGTCCGTCGCTCTTGTCTTGTCTCCCGGCCTCGGCTGACCTTTCTTTCCAGGCTTCCACCCACTCATCCTACTGCTCGCTCGAGTGCATGTCGCGAGAGGACCTTCCTGTCATCGCTTCGCCCGCCCCACACGCCGTCAACTCGCGCCTGCGTGCGCGCCTCGAGGGCCCGAGCCCCATTGGCTGGAGCCGCAAAGTTCGTGAGCCCCGGTCCCGATCCATGAGCCGCGCACGGCCCCGCCCCTCCAACGTCCCGCGCGCTCCACCTGTCCTCGAGTTTGACGGCTCGGATCGCGCGCCTTCGCCCGAGAGCGAGGTCGCGTGGAGTCTTCCGGCTGCAGGCGGCGCGACGCGCCTCGTTGGCAGCCGCTGGATGGGCAAGGACTACGACGGTATCAAGTGCTGGGCGCATGGTGTGCGCGGCTTCCCCGACGACGATCTGTCCGAGGACGTTTCCGAGGACGACGACAGCGATGTTTTCTGCTCCCAAGCTGCGACCCAACCCATCTTCCCCATTGCGCACGCGCCCTCGCTGACGCTCTCGGCCTCGCGACCTGCACCACCCACACTCTCCACTCACCTTTCGATAACACCGAAACACCACCTCTCGCTTTTGACCTGCGACGACACGGCGTCGCTTGCCACTCCCGTTACGGACATCTGCCTCGCGCAAGGCTACGTCGAGTCAGTGCAGTCGCCCCACACTCCTCCCAATCAGGCTGCGTTCCATCTCCGGCGTTTTGTCGCCGGCACCGTGCCTCCACCTCCACCCGCCTCCAACACCCCAAAAGACCGGTCCCTCTCCACGCCGGCACCTTCCGTCGCACAGAAATCCCTTTTGGCCCAGCCTGTCTGGATCACCCAGACGGCCCTCGCACCCCTGCGCGTGGCCGCCCAGCGCGGGCGCGACTGGGGCGGCCTCTACGACGAGTGCGAAAAAGAGCAGCTTGCGTCGGATCGCATCGGGAGCTTTGTGCCCCCCAGCAGCTGGTCGCGCGGCCGCACTCGCGAGCGCTCCCACACCGAGTACGTTTTCCAGCGGTGACTTTCGCAGAAGTGGCGGTCGCCTGAGGGCCGTCCTACTCGTTAGCCATCTCCTTGTATATTTGCTTTCTCTCTGGTTTGTCTCATCGCCCGCTCTCGGTCGCGAACTTGTCTTTCGCTTCAGTCAGTCGAGATTTATTTGTGCATCTGCATGTCTGCATCTTCGTCCATGGCATCTATATCCTTCTTGTGGCCTCTGCCGACTACGTTCTCGATACATGCTCTCTGTGTTTATTGCATTGTACTGTATGCTGTCTGTGTTGTCCAATAGACCTTTCGGATTTTTTCTCCAGTGTAAACAGCCACAAATACACGCGTGCAAAGTGAAGCTAAATGAAGGCGCCTAAATGAAATTGATGCCCCTCGTTTCTCCTCCCACGGACTGGGGGCGGAGTCTGAATCCGGCGGGTGGCCCGTAACGTCCGTAGGCGTCTGAGCAGGCGCACGGGACAAGGGACTGGTAGCGGCGATGTCAACGTCGATGTCGGGCGATGTCTAAATCACGCGATTTTCCGCCGCAAACAACTCGCGTTTAAGCACCACGCGTGGAGATTGGGTTGGGCCCGGCTGTCTCTGGGCTTGGGTTCCGGTTTGCGTGTGTTGGCTGCAGGGGCTGACTGACGGCGCCAGGCCGCAGATGTAATGGCTAGTGGCGAGTGCAGCGACGTTCCCGTTCCGGCGTCAACTCAAATTTCCGCGCCGACATCCGCACGGTGGTCATATATGTGGGAGACGGGTGAGCACACGAGAAGCACGGACAATGGCTGTTCCTAAGCGACTTTGCGATCGTAGCCTGAGGCACGCACTCTGCTCCCATGTCGCGTTTCGCCTCCGCTTCCGGCCTCCCGACCCACCGCCGAAAAAACTCTGACTGGTCCGCCGACGCCGCCTCCCACCGCCCCGTCATCTACATCTACTGGCCCTCGTCGCGTCTGTCTCAGAGCGCCATTGTCGCGTCGCTCTGCGCGTTTGTCTGGCTCGTCACACACTTGGCGGCCCCCCATGCTGCCACCAGGGTGAAAAAGGTCCCAGAGCCCGGCTGGCTGTCCGACTCGTTTTTGGACGGCCTCGTCCCGTGCGAGTCGGGCCTGCGGGTCCCCGCGCCCGACGCCCGGTCGTACGTGTTCCCGGCAGCCGGCTCCGCCAAGGCAGACCTCGCGACGACGTACCGGCCCTTGCGCCCCGCAACGCGCGAGCTCGCCAAGCGGCTGCCCCAGCGGGCCTCGCTTGGCCTGCCGCCGTCGTGTCTCGACGATGCAGTCGCGAGGGGTGGGCCGTGTGCGGCTGAAAATGCGTCTAGGCCTCCCCCCGAACTCGACGTCGTGTGGACGTGGACAAATGGGTCGGACCCGTTGCATTATCGCGCACTACGTATCGCGGAGATGGCCGAGCTGAGGTTTGTGCAGCTCCCGCGAGGCGCAAAGAAGGTGGGCGCGGAGGACAGGTTGTTCCGGTACGTCCTCGTTTTCACTCTTTGTTTTTTCGCTCTCGCGTTCGGCCGATGCGGTACTTTCCCCGCTTCGACCAATCGCCTCTTCTCCAGAGCGCGGCACGTTTACTGATTCTTTTGGCAGCGAGCACGACGAACTTCGCCATTCAATACGCTCTGTCCTCGACTATTTCCCCTGGTCCAAGAGATACCATGTCCTCGCGACCGACTTTCCCTTTCCAGCGTGCAACTCGAGCGACGCGCCGGGTGTGCGTCTCGGACAAGTGCCACAGTGGCTCGACTTGGGACAAACGTCATGGGCGGACGGCGGCGTTGGCCTAGACCTGATCCACCACTCCCAGTTTATGGGCGACTATCGGCAGGCAACGTTTAGCAGGTTAGCCTATCACGGCTGTCCTTGCGCCCGAGCAGACGTTTAATTTGGTTTTTGTAGCCTGAGCATCGAGTCCCAGTTTGCGAATCTCAATGTTAGCGAAGCCTTGTGAGCCCTCGTTCAGTGTTGCCACTTGCCGTCTAGCGACTGAATTTGCGGTTGTTTTTAGCATATACATGGTGCGTTCCGCTGCCCATTGTATACCCCATTCTGATTGCTGTGCATCAGAACGACGATGTTTTCTTAATGGCACCGCTCTCGCCTTGGGACTTTTACACATATGGTTCGCTTTTTGCTGAGATCACACCCGCAGAGGCTAACCTATCTGGCAGCTTACGGCCCCGTCCTACGCATGCAGTCCGACCTCATGGTCCCCCCTACGAATAGAGAGACTAAAAAAGCCAATGGCGAATGGCAGACGCTGCAATACTCCAACGGGCTTCTGGGTGAGTTGAATTTGCATCAGCGATAAGTCGCACGACGTCATCCCCTGCATTCGCTAGGCGACCGTTTCGGGCAGCGCTATCGGCCGTACACGACTCACGAAGCCAAGACCCTTGTCAAATCGATGGTCGACGAGGTAACCATCACCTGGCATTCCGAGCTACACCATACAGGCCAACAACGCTTCCGTCTCAACCCCGACGCCAGGGACGCATATCTGCCCTTTCTTGCCACGCATTGGACTGTCGAGAGGCATCGTGAGGCTTTGCTTTGGTCCTGGGTCGTCGCGCGGATTGGAGGCGACGATGACGAGTGGGGCCCCGCCCAGTTGGCGCAGGCGTGGCGTGAGCTCGGTGGAGCGGCCGGGAACGATTCGGTGGATGTACGCAGGGGCACTAGGACGACTTTGTACCAAGGCCAAGTGATGAGCGTGCTCGGTAGCACCGGCGACCCCGCGATAGGAAGAAGCCAGTACGCCTATGTGTCCCGTGACGGATATCCTTACGTGCGTTCTCTTGCTTCGCAGATTCGCGTGTTCTGACGAGTTCGCGTTATCTATCTCTCACTCCCCTCAGACCGGGCTAGGAAGGTTTGGGTGGAAACATTGGCCTGTCTTTCAGCCTTCGAGGAACCAAGGGCAGCCCGGGATGTACTCGGACCCGGCCGCGCGTTGCACTATCAGCCGTTCAGAGTGTCTGGGAGCCGATAATTCTCGCATTCGAGGTGCGAGCGGCGTGTTTGCACGGCTCGCGTTTGAGGTCTCGCGTTGCGGCGACTGCAGTACGTATATTGCCACCCTGTATTCATCCGCGCGTATTGATTGGGGTTCGACAGTTATCACCGCTCTGGTCGCGGCTAGCGGGCCTCTGGGATTTTCCGCGTTCTTGCCTGAACCGGACCGCGTGTGGAGACCATGGCAAGAGAGCGTCGGACCTTCCGAGACGGTTGCCCCACATCTGCCGCTTGTCGCGGACTATCGCGCGGCCAACTTTACCCTTGCGTCCGTACTGGCCGTGTCTAGGAACGACAAGGGGAGCGTGCGAGATTGGACTATGGAATTGATTGCGCGCTATCGGTTTACGATTGGTGGGTGGCTCGTTCGCGTGGGTGGCGTATGATACTGATTGATGTCTGGCGGTGCAGCCATCACGCCTTCGCATTTCGCGATGCCACGGTGAGTCTGTTCCGCTGGGCATTGGTGACGCTGCTGACCTATATCGTGCAGCAACGCAAATGCCATGAGGGCCCTATTCAGTCGGCTGGAGCACAAAGCTCGCCCGGACGACACGATTCAGAATATCGCCATGCTCTGCCTGAACGACGATATTACCTTTCAGCCTCAGGCTGCCGATAAAGCAATGAGGGAGTGGGAGGCACGAAAGTTCCCGAACAAAGCTGCCTGGGAGTCGTGATAGATGGTCTGAGATTAATAGGTACACATAATTAGGATATGGATTGCGGATTGTTGCTTTCTCGCTTTCTCGCTTTTTTGCTGCTCGTATTTATCACGTTACCCGCTTCGAATTTGATCGGTGGTTAGACTTTTGCTGCGTAATGCTCTCGACTGTCTTGGTGTGGCGTCTCCACTGCGCCCCCCACACTGCACCTCCCCGCCAGCCCTGTCTTGGACTGGATGTTCGCACTTGGTATCAACGAGACTAGGCAACTAATGGAGGGTACAATTTTGCCAACGAGGTGTCGACGCGGTTCTCGCTTACGACGTGCTTAGACATCTATCAAAGTATCCAACAACTCGAATCTTGCCAGCTAGCCTTTTCGCCTACTCTTTTCGACACACTGGAACGTGCCACAAGTGGATTCTGCGACTAGACCTGTTGAACAACGACCCTGTCATCCCCCACAACCCGAGCCGTCAACTGCTGCACGACCGCACCCGGGCCGACGTGGAAAATTCCTTGTCCCTCTCCTCATGGTGTTGCCCACAACTACAAGGTACTTTGGCTCAGGGTGGTCGGTTTCGGACAAAATACTTTGCCGATATCATCCAGCGACTCAGAGCCGGCTCGTGCTACCGGAATGGCCCACGCAAGCAAGATTGTACGACGGCTAAGCCAGGCACGCGGCCATGCAGACCACGTATGTCTCTGCGAGTTCTCATGCTCCCTTTGCTGGCCCTAACCTACCTTTTCTGCAGGGCTTCTTCAAGACGTTTTATACCTTCTCGTTCGCAGAGTGAGTGCTGCATTGACTGAGATTAGCCACGCACTTATCAAGTGGATGTGCTGGCAGTTATCGCGATGCAAGTTTTCAGCAGTTTGGTGCACTACGGGTAATTAACGAAGATCGTATGACTGCGCAAGACAAGATCAGGATGCACCCACATAGGGAGATGGAGATCTTCTCGTTAGTCTTATCAATTTTTACAGCAAAATTTACCCGATACATTGACGTGGGATACGTTCTAGCTATATTTCTTCTGGTCAACTGACACAGTACGGTTCCCCCACATTCTTGACAACCGTTATAACCTGAACACGATACTTTCACAGTGGAGATTCCATGAAAAACGTGGAAACGATCAGAGCGGGAGGTATTCAGATGACGTCCGCAGGAACCGGCATCAAGCACAGCGAGTTTAATTCGGACAAAACAAAGGTATATACTAGCTCTTTTTGCAGGCGGACATTTTGTCAGCTGATAGACTGCGGTAGGAATGCCATTTCTTGCAGATCTGGGTAAGCGGCACGACAGGGCCGAGTCGGATGAGCCACTGAGCGCACTTTTCGCCATGTTCTCCTAGGCACTACCCCACACTCCAATGCTTACTCCAAAGTACTATACACGGTAGGCCCCACCAGACCCGTCCCTGTTAATTGCGTGACAATCTCATCCAAGGTCGTTCACTGCTCAAGAGAAGCGCGATAAGCTGAGTTTGGTGAGCCTTCCTTCGAGATAACACCTTTACTCCGGACCTGGCGGCTCACCATCACCTGTGGCACACTCAAGGTTGTCGCGCCGATCGGTTCCAAGGGTGTAGCTGACGAACGGGACGGCCAAGGGCCGACGCCGGTGGGTCCTAGTCTCAGCCAACTGAAACTCGCGTCGTCGCTCAATACGGACCGGATAGATCCATTCGCATCTGGCCCTGTGGGCGACAATCGTGTCGCGGAACAAAGCACTTTCACACCGGTACATGCCTGAAGCTTGGCCGGGGTCGCTGCTTCGCCGCGCGTACGTGCACGTTGCCCAGACGTCGGGATACAACACGGGAGAAGCGACCGGCGCAACCGTGCTGCTGAATGGGCAATCTAAACTCCAGGAAGGTGATGGCGCATTCATTCACGTTGTCGACGGCGATCACTCGTTGGATATTGCGAACATTGGCGACCGTGATGCTGAGGTGCTCGTCTTTGATTTGTAACGCAGAATTGCACGTTCGCAATATCATGGGCAGGATAAGATTTTGCGAGTTGGGATAATTGACCACGTGATTGCTTGGCTGACATTCGTGATCGGTCGGCGGGTGGCTATCTTGGCTCCCGCCACCACACCGCTCCTTGAACTCGACGCGTTACAAAAGCTCCGGGCGACTACACATAGATCTTCATAATGACATCCGCCGAATTCCGCCATGATATTACCTCCGTTTCAGCCTACCGCCCGTTGACGCTTGGTCTAAGCCTATGTTACTCATTTGAGATTGCGAACTCTACCCTTGACCCGGCTAAAACGCAAAATTTGTCTCCTGCTTCGTTAGGGGAAGTCGACGTTGGCGCGCTAGTCGAACTGGAAATCTCGTGTGCGATCGGTCGCTTCAGAGTCGCCGCCACCCGGCTCTCACGCTTCCCCTTTGTGTCGAACTTATTGACACAGCTTCGGGAGGTGAGCGAATCCACTATAGTTACCGACAATCCATGACGTAGTTTTAGACGAGCCATGCGGCAAACGACATATCCAGGGCTGAACCTGTCAATGACGTCGACGACAATTCAACTCTCCTGTGTTAGTTTGCAGGAAGGGTTTACGACGGAATACTTAATTTGTCCAACGTGACGCGCACAGATCATATGATTCTTGACCACGGTCCGACCCCAAGAAAGAAGCCGCTCATCTCCCTACGGAAGATCAGCTTGGAGCTCATCGTCTCAGGGGCTATACATGAGCTAGCGCGTGGGATAAACGGTACAAAACTCAATCACGCGCATACATCGGCTCATCGGAATATCGCAGCACTCGATACATACGACATACTAGAAACTAGTCCCCCGCTGCCGTTGCAAATGTGCCTTGATGATCTTATCAGCCAATTATTTAGCCATTTAACCGAGTGGGCTTCGAACAGATTTGACTTTTTTGTTTGTTGATATTAATTTTGGATCCTTCGGTAGATGTTTCCCTGCACTCTTTGGAGCACACTCCACACCCCTGCAGAGAAACGCGCAGTTTCTTTCCTCCAGCCTCGATTCAATGCTTCGGGTAATGGGCGCGAGCGCCGACGGAGAACGCAAGGGAAAGGCTGATTTAGCATACCAGGTTTGACTATCTCGCGCACGTTTGCTGGTCCATCGTGCTTGACTCGAATCGAGTATTGCAGCGCCTCGTCGACAACGCGAGATCCCGAAGGGGGATCCTTTCGGGTGATGCGTATACGCGTGCTTTGAATGGGGGCCACGGCGACTCAGGTTCAATGACCAAAAACACTCTAGCAGCCGCCACAGGCTGGGACCGGGACGACTTGGCTCGGAGCGTTACCCGGCGAATGTACTGCGTTCGGATGAAACTTCTTCCACAAGTAAATTATATGGCCGCCGTCGACGCGCGACACATATTAACTGTATGTCCTAAATAGGCAAAGCGGCAGGGAGCACCGGTAGCTCTGCCGGGCACCGAAGAGTTTGCTGAGACCCACGATGGTACTCCTGACGCCACCGTGGAAGACCATGTTTTTATTGACAGTACTGAGTTCTGTGACCGGTTGGACGCCGATAACAGCTCCCGTGAAGACGATGCGGAGATAGCCTCCAGCCCGCTACAGATATCGAGTCCGGCCGAAAGCATTTTGGAGATGGATTCACCTCCGACATCGCCGCTGCCACCTCCCTTTGGTAGCCAGGAACCAATGGATACCAAACCTTTGATTAGATTAGTGTGCTCGAGCTTGGACCGCGTGGGGAGACAGGCGCAGGACGAGATACTTGAATTCTCAGACGATGGTTCGTAGATAGAAGTATTTTGTGCTTTAACGTGGGTATCGATGCGTGTTCTAAGTGCATACATACAACTTTAAATAGGGGCATTGGCAAGGCATAGCAGCTAATTATAGCAATCTAGTTGGGGAAGCGCTCTTCGCAAAGCACGATGTCCAGTTGCCTCCCGCGCGAGCAAACGCCTGGCTTTCGACAAACCCGCTGAGAGAGCAAATACCAGACGCGGTTCCCAAGCCCCCGCACACCGGGAAATTCAACGGGACGACGGCATCGTTGACCAGCACGCGCACATAATCCCCGGCATTCAACGCTGCGCCGGTGGCCGGACAAGTAATTTTTTCGACGACAGTCGAACCGGCAAACGGAACGATCTTGGAAACGTAAAATTGGCGACTTGGTGGGACTGGGCCGGTCACAGGAAGGTCAGCCCTATCGCGGAGAATACCCGTGGCCGAGAGAATCATCGCGATATTATTGTCGCTGGAAAAGTCGGCGAACTGTTGTGGTAAAAAAGTTAGTAAGAGTGCACGCGCAACAGGCCTGGTAGACGCACAATCCTCGGTGCCGAATGGCCAATTGGAAAAGTAGCTGTATCGGCGTCCAAGGTCGAGTTGGTCGTCGTATTGTCATGTACCGGGGTGTTGGTAAGACGCGCCAATAACTCATTCACCCAGCCAGCGCCTTCAGATGGAGCATAGGCCGAGCCATACGATTTAGAATAGTATTTCTGATCGTAAGGTTAGTCCAAAAGATGCTGAGATGCTTGGGGTGTATCGTACCTCCAGGTCCACAGAGTACTCATAGCTCTTGAATTCACTCTTGGTGAAAGCACCACACCATGGGCTAGCAGTTCCGTTCTTGGCAGCGGTGTCGAACCCGCATAGGCTCATCAAGCTCACGGTATCATTGTCGTTCAAGTTTGCACCCGGCAAGAGCTTATTCAAGCGCCGTGTGATCGGGGGCGCGAAATTCGAGATCCATTTTTGGCTGGCGATGTCACCAGGTTCAGGATCTAGCTCCTCGGCCGCAGCACATGTATTTATATCTAAGGTATTGTTGGTGGTCTGCGGCAGACGGTGAGTATGCTGAATCTTATTGAGAATGTAGGGCAGCTACGCACATCGAGGATAAGGTCGGGCTGAGGAAGGCTGGAGATGGAAACATCGAAAGCACCGCCTTCAAAACCTTGTCGCCACCAACGAGAAGATTCCACGATTCGGTCCTTCTCGGCCGTTCGGATAAACTTGGAGGTACCGAGCGTGGCGTATTTCTTTGCAATAATCTGACCCGATATGTAGGACCTTCAGGCGGCAGGGGTGAATTCAAAAACAAGGGGCAAGGTGCGCATTTACTGACTGGTTACGACCAAACGAAACCAACTGCTCAGCGATGAACGAGTAGTCGAAGCTGGGGACAAACTTGAGTGAAGGATCGGTGATGTCTTGCGCTCTCTTGGTTTTTGCGAGTGCAGTGCTGATGGCGACGCCGGCGTCTTTCGTCGGGTATCGAGCGCCGTGGCGTTGCAACTATTGGACACACAGAAGACTTGTTATAGTTTGTCATTCAGATAAAACCTCCCGCACTTACAATGTTTATCATAGTGACGCTGCATCCCCTGGGAACCTTGGAAGAGATATCGCTAGGAACAACATAGCGAGCAGAATATGCCCCCAGCTGGCGACCTAATCGGTTAGGTGCATAAATTATAAATGATTTAGACGCACGTTATTTGCAATGTCTGAATCGAGTTCGTAGCTGGGTAGAATTGGCAACCGTGAGTCGTAGGACCCAAGTGCAATCGGATCATGGGTTGTCCTCGACTCCACAGGGCTGGACTGGACGTATGCAGCGGCCGACAAGAGTCCGGCGACTACCAGAGCGCCGACAAGTCCCATCTTGTATCTAACTGGGTACCCTGCACTTGGGAAATGGTGAGTTCGGGAGGCAATCGAGGAAAGAGCGGGGAACAATGGCTTATATTGAGGAGCGGAAGGATACCCACAATCTGTCTCTAACAAGCTTCCATCCTCTTTTCCACATGGTCCAAATTCTACTTCGCGGGGGTATTCGGGCTTCGAAGTCGCTTGCGCGGAAAATGTGAATTCTATGGTATTCCTGCCCATGGGAGTTGGCTCGTAAGGGGGGAAGGTGGGGCGAGCAGGAACTATAAGGGGAGCGTACTTATAGGTGAGACACGTGCGTCAACAGGCATTGGTTGGACGAAAATAACACAGGAGGCTGGGTGGTCACACTGGCGGGGTGCGAGGGCCGCCGCGGCTCTGCAAAGAACATGGAAGTCACAAAAAAGCCGGACTCAGGTCATCTCCCGTGCCGTTACTGCTACTCAAGCACCTGTAACCACCACGCATCAACTCGATGTCCAGCCAGGCGCCAAAAGCTTTGGTAAACTGAGTCGTTGATCTTGTCTAGTTCCTGTGTGTGCTGTAGGTGTTTTTTCAGCGGCAGGTTTATTGACGAAAGGCTTCATCTGAAGGCATAAAATGTAATGTAACGTGTCATCAAAGCGTCTGTAACCAACGTGCGCACGTGTGAAACGGAACCGCACGTGTGAAACGTAGGTTTTGCAAATTAAATTTGGTTCGCAGGTGATTATGAAATTCAAGTCCTATGTATTGCTGTCCGGTGCGAGGCCTTGTTCCCCATATGTGAAACTAGTCTAGATGTTTGGATTACCGCACGTCGTGTTCCACCAGGCGTCACCCCAGTTAATTGCAGTGCTCGCTGCGTTAGCCTTGATAAACGCATCCAACGAGCATGCGCCGAGTTTCCGGTCGAGGCTTGATTTGGCACAAGCAGGCATTGGAAACGGCGAGTCGTTGAGAACGAGCCTGATTTGTGGGCCTTTGGCGCTGTAACCAACAGGTTATTTGTGATAACCGGGGTGCAATGTATGGTTGTACCTTGACGAGCAGGAGAACTTCTCGAAGAGCATCTGAGTACCAAAGGGAACTTGCTGGGTAGTGCGCCACAGCCGGCTGGACTTAGGCGTGGAGACATCGGGGGATAGAGCGGGCGCGTCCCTAGAAAACACTAGTTAGGATGTAATCGACTGGATGGTGAGGGGAGTTTACTTGGCAAGACCGAGGGCAGTGAGCGCAAAGTCGGCGGTGGTATCATGTCCAAAAGAAATTAGCGAATTTGAGGATTTTGTGAAACTAAATCCAAATGTAAGTACCAACCGATATAGTTTACAACACGGCCACTTACACTTCGATGATTTTGTTGACAATCGTCGAACCAAGGACGGCTCCCATGCCGTTTGGAAGGCCATAGCCAAATGCGCCCACCATGAGCAGATCAAGCTCATACCTTTACGGAAGTTAGTTTAGGATCCTCAATCCCGCAAGTACCACAGACTTACAGTGGTACCCCCGATGATGCATACTGGCAGTCATGCATAACCCCCAGTGATGCATGGAACCGTCAAAATTGCAA